>JZKD02S0112825.1:254963-275326 GCA_000966675.3 Picea glauca
TCAGTCGTAGATCTAGGCCCGATCTTTAATCTCCATGGCGCAATTCAATATATGATGCAGAACTTAGGCTTAATGACTTTTTATGGGTTTTGCGCACTGTTTCTTTTTGTTTTTATCACCAAGGGGTTAGAAAAACATTTCATCATAAAAAATCATGCATTTTTCATCGATCATCTTACATATTTTATTGAAAGGAAGCTGACTAACCTATGTCCTAACCTACTCATTTGCACCTTTATCCCAGCTTAGACTGTTGGACTAAGAAAATACTCTACCTAGGGGCTATTTGACCAAGATTAGACTGTTTGGTCAAATTTATTCACTAACTAACATGATTACTTGGCTAAGATTAGACAATTTATCCAAGCTTATTCACTAATCCTAGATACTTAAATTTAAAATACTTGGCCATGTTTAAACTGTATGGATCAAGTCATTGTCATTTCATGGGGCTTTTATCCATTTTCTTTTTTTTTCTTTTTTTTGCCCTCTTTTATTTTTCTCGTTTTTTCTTTTTCTTTTCTTTTCATTTCTTTTTCTTTTCTTCTTTTTTATTTTTTCTTTTTCTTTTCTTCTTTTTTCTTTTATTATAGAATACAGCAATATCTGCTAGCCAAAAACACTAAAGGAACAAAATCACAATCACCAGTTGATCCTATAAATTATATGGTTATAACAGTGGCTCCACCTGGGGATGGTATCCTCCTTGTGAGATGTAAAGAATCATGTTTCTTGTTGTCTTGAAAAAACTTCCTCTAGAGTTTCTTCCGCTGTCTGACTTGCTTTATTTTGAAAATTTTGATGGTATTATTCAATGTCTTAGGGCCTTCTCTATGGGCTTCAAACATCTGAACAACACCTACACACAAATGCCTGCAAAACAAATGATATGTACAATGGAAAAAGGATGGTGATCTCTCTATTGAGGTGGAAGATAATGCTTCAGCATCCTTCCATTTACAGCTCCCCCTGGCAGGTCTGATCCGTCAATATTATTAAGAAAGAAAAAATTATTTACTCTGTAGGCATGAATGATGTAAGGACCTTCCACAAACTATCAAACTTTCCATGTTTTCCTTTATCTTCATTTATGGAATCCCATTTCAAAACTAGATCACCTAATTCAAAATTATCTTCTTTGGTTCTCTTATCGTAAATCTTTTTAATATTTTCCTGAATCAATTGAGTTCTGTTGTACACTTCTTCTCTAGATTGTTGTAACTGAATCATTTGATTTATTCTTATTTGAATATCATTAGGCGCTGCCTAAGCTTGTTGCAATAATTTCATGACTGGAAATCCCAGAGAAGGAGTAAAAATCGCCTCAGTGCCATATACCAGTTGATATGGAGACATACCAATGGATCTTTTATTACTCAATCTATCTGCCCATAGTGCAAAAACCAATTTATTATGCCAGGACTTCTTGTCTTCTTGTAATGTTTTCTTGAGGATATTCACCAGACTTTTGTTTTAGGACTCAGCTAACCCATTTCCTTGGGGATAATAGGTTGTGGAATGTCCCAAAGTAATGTGGTATTGGCTACAAAAATCTATGAGTTTTTTGGATCTGAAAGTCGCTGCTTTGTCAGCTATAATTTTCCTGGGACATCCAAAACGAGATAAGATATTAGTTTCTAAAAATTTTATGATAACAGAGTCAGTTGCTTGCCTGCATGGCACATCCTTGATCCATTTGGTGAAATAGTTTGTGGCTGTGAGGATCCACTTATGTTGGCCTGAAGAGGATGGGTGTATTTCTCCAATAAAGTCCAAACCCCATTGTTGGAAAGGTGCTTCAACTGATATGGGTTTCATGGGAAGAGGCGGCAACTTCTTTTTACCTTCAAAAATATGACATTTATGATAGGATGTAACTATGTTATGAACATCAGCAAACAATGCAGGCCAATAGAAACTAGCTCTCAAGATTTTGTTAGCTGTGGTCTTCTAGCTCAGATGTCCTCCACAATCTCCTGCATGGAACTCCTGCAAAACTTTGTCAGCTTCATCTTTCAATAGGCAATTAAGAAAAATACCACCAGGATCTTTCCAATATAGATTAGCTTCTAGAATACAAAATTTTAATGTTTTTAGTTTGATAAATCTAGCTTTGGTCTTAGTTAGACCAAGAGGAGCTTGTAAGTTTTGAAGTACAAAAATGAGGTCTGCATACCAGGGAGAATTTAAAAATACCTCCTTTACCTTTGGAGTCACTTTCTCTTCATGTTCATCAACTTCAGCCAATAAATTTATATCTAGAGCATTACAATTTGATTATGCCATTAGTTTAGCCAAACCATGTCCTTTGATCAATTTAGTAGGCTTTATTTCAATGTCATATTCCAAAATGATCGCGATCCATTTCCCTCTTTTGCCATATGGATTATCCTGAGTCGAGATATCTTTTACCACTGCATTTGGAACGTATGCAATTGTATGAGAATGGAGAATATAGACTCTGAAATCCTTTATATCCTTTACCATAGTGAAGGCTTGTTTCTCCATAATATTGTAATTCAAGGCAACGTCTCTTAAATATTTGCTGAAAAATGCTATGGGTTGCTCGTACCCTTCATTGTTTTTCTGCAAAAATATTGTTGCTATAGTGTGCTCAGAGGCAAAAGAGAAAAGATAAAAATCTTTGGAATAGTCTAGGTTGATCAGAACTGGGGCTTGGGCAAGTGCATGTTTTACCTATTCAAAAGAATGTTTGGCTTCGGTGTTCCATTTGATTTTTGTGTTCTTTTTCAACATGTTAGTGATGTTCATGAGAAGTTCTGCTAAGTTAGGTATGAACCTTCTAAGGAAATTTATTTTCCCTATGAATTATTGCAGTTCTTTTAAGTTCCTGGGATGTTCTACCTTCTGAATGGATTCTATCCTACTGGGATCGATTATGATTCCATCCTTGGAGATTATGTGTCCCCATAACTTGCCTTCCTCCAATCCGAACAAAGACTTCTTTGGATTTAATGAAATCCAGAATTTTCTACATTTCTCAAATATGCGTCTGAGATGCTGCAGATGTTCTTCATCAGACTGAGAGTATGCAATCACATCATCTAGGTATATGACTATAAATCTTCCCAATTCGTCCACAAAAGCAATATCCATTGCCCTTAGGAAAGTAGCACCAGCATTCATTAAGCCAAAAGGCATCTTCACATACATGAAGGTTCCCCAAGGTGTGGTGAATGCTGCATTTTCTTGATCTTCTAGATGAACCAGAACTTGGTTGTAACCTGAAAAATCGTCTAATAAAGAAATTCTACTCGATCCAACTACCTTTTGCAAAATATGGTCCATTTTGGGCAATGGGTAATTGTCTTTAAGAGAGACTTTGTTCAGATTTCTGGAATCTATGCAAAGTCTGATCTCATCGGTTTTCTTCCTAGTAGGGACTAGGTTAGAAACCCACTTTGAGAATCTCAAGGGAACTATAATATTAGCATCATACATATTTTTGATTTCTTTCTCTATCAGGGGAAGTAACTCGGGATTGATTCTCCTAAGTTTCTGCCTGAAAGGTTTGTGTTCTTATTTTATGGGAATCTGATGTTGTATGATACTTGTGTCATAGGATTTCAAGTCCTCATATCCCCAGGAAAAAACATCTATGTATTCCTTAAAAAGTTCAATGTATTTGATTTTTTGCTCTAGTGGTAGAGATTTAGACAGTTTTATCATTTTGTGGTTTTCTTCTGTTCCTATGTTGCAATCTTCCACCTCTTTACCGCTAGCTTCAATTTTTGGTCTTTTGGCTACATCATTAAAATCAAACAAGTCTTCTAACAGAACTAAACCTCTAGGTAACACATTATTTTTCAATTGTAGAATATCCGAATCTACCTCATTTTCATTAAATTCTTCCGCATCCATTTTATTTACACTATCATTCTCAAAAACAGATTTATTCACAAATTCATTATCATTTTCTAAATCTATGTTCGTACATTCGAAATCATTCTTACATTGTAGAAAATCTTCGATCTGATCGTCATTTCCAAATACTTGCCAATATATGATGTTGTTAGGAATGGTTGGTATGCATTTTACCTCCACTCTGTAATTGCGAGTGGGACGAAAAGGGATTTTACAGGTAGTTGTTGATGTGGTCAGCCCATCTGCGAGTAGATTTTGTCTCGTAGGCATTACCTGCAAATCAATCTCAGTAAAACATTTAAGAGAATCCAAAATAGAAATCCTATAAGCTCTAAGTCTGGGATGTTTTGTTGCATACTCACCTTTGATTTTCTTGATAATCAATTCAAAATCACCCCTTACCATTATCTGCTTGGCACCAACTTTCTTCGATAGTTTTAGGCCGAGCATCAAAGCTTCGTACTCAGCTATATTGTTAGTGCATTGGAAATTCAGTTTGTAGGAATGGTTCTCTGAATACCTTGATCTGTGATTATGTAACCAAACTCCAACTCTAGCTCCCTCTTTGCTCACTGCACCATCGAAATCCATGCTCCAAAAATCTTCTAGAAATTTCTCACTTTCCACAGTTTCGACCTCCCCCGCCTTAAAGATTTATTTATTTTCCTTTGGATCAGTTGTGTTACTTTCCAGCTGGGCAATTTTTCCTTCCAGGTCACCGTCATTATATAAGATAAAATAATCTAGGTCGGAGTGGGTCAAGTACATGGGGTAATTATGAGGTTTTTCTTGACTACTGATCATGTATTTCATCAAAGTTTCCCTGTAAAGTCTTCTTTGTTGTCCAAAGACTGGAACAATAGCATAAGACATATCTAGCTACAGAGTTCCTTTCAGCTTGGCTCCCCATGACCTTGATAGTAACATACCGTACTTTGGGGGAATGTCCACAACTACTATATCCATTACCATACTCTTGGCCAAGATTTGGGCTAGGGTGATGCATAAATCTTTGATTAGGCCTATACATTTAACCTTGCTGGAATCAAAAGAATGTAAATCCTTGTATGGTCTGGTGACTTCAAGTCCCAACTTTTCCATTACTACCTTAGGCATCAGGTTGTGAGAGGCACCTGAATCCAACATAGCATTGTGTAATATCAAGTTATGGATGTTTAGGCTGATGTAAAAAGGTGAAAAATCTCCATTATCAGTCTGACCATCTACTTCAGGGCCAAAAAGGAGCTCTGGTTAGTCATCAGCAAGATTTACTATGTCTGAATGACTTGCAGATCCCATATCCAATGCCTTGGTACCTATTTCAGGTTCAATGCTTAAATCTTTAATCACCTCCGACCTGTAAGCATTTTTTTTCATTAATTCTAAGAGGGGAATGGGAATTTTCAATTTAGCTAATTCCCCTTCAAGGCTGAACGCAGTTGAGACCTTACTTAAGGTCTGTACTTTAGGTTTATCTGTTGGAATTTTGTGGCCAGATGTCCTTGGTTGGCTTGTTTGACCAATTGATGAAACTTCAGTCTGATTTTCTCTTTGTAGAATCTTTGGAGACTTTGGTGTGGAAGCTTCAGCATTATTTCTCTTAAGGATCTTCTTGGGAGGGTTTTTTGAGGTTTTCTTAGTTTCGACTACTTTCTTTGTTTCAGCAGTCTTTTTTGGAGGGTTGTCATTAATTTTCTTGCTCCTTAAGTTATATTGCCTGTGTACCTCCATAATAGCATTTTAGAAAGCCTCTTGTTCTGTTTTATCCGCTTCCTCATTTACCTCTATTTGTGACAGAAGTAACATCTCGTGCTCTTCCTGGGTGAGGAAAATGGATTCATCGTCATGAACGCCCATGAGGTTTATGTGAGTGTCATCAAATTCCTCAAGTACTTCCTCCCCATCATCAGCGTAATTCTCCTGGAGGGGTGTTCTGATCTGTTGATCTAGTCCCCTCTGTTCTCTTTGATATCTAGGATCTCTCTGCTTGATCTGGGGCAGATTTCTTCTGAGATTTGGGTTTCGGATTGGAGGAGCAACTTGGTTATCCCTGGAGGGATTTATTTTAGTTATAGTAAGTCTCTCCATCGTTCTAGCTAAAGAGTATAAGTTGGCATCTGAAGAGGATGTGGAAGGTTCCTCTTTGATTGTGACCCTCCTCTTTGTTCTCTATCTAGCCCTTCTAGCTAGTAGATTAGCCTCCACGCTTACTAGGCTTTTTTGCATGTCTTCCAAAGTAGTTTAATTTCTTTCCCTTAACTGATATGACATGTCAGCGTCAAATCCATCTGGAAACTTGATAAGTGCCAAACCTTGAGGGGGTTTTATATCAGCAGGGATGGCATTGTAAAGATTATTGAACGTGGTGCAGTAATCATGCACTGTTTCTCCCTGATTCCTTTTGATGTTCTCATACTCTGATAATATCTGAAGTGGATTTTTCTTAACCTCCCATATATCCAGAAAACTTCTGTGAAAAGAAGCAAGATCATTTATCGAAGCAGGACGTAAGGCTTTAAACCACTTTGTAACTTCTCCAATCAGGATTTGTGCAAATAATCTCATTTGTACATCAGTTTCATCCACTTCCTGCAGATCAAAGTAATCATTCATTTTGTCAACATGTTGTTGTGCATTAATAGAACCAGTACTGTCGTACTAAGGGAGTCTAGTTTGATAATCTTGAGGCATGGCATGCAAAGCAACAACCAACACCAAGGGGGCATATCTTGCAGCCATAGCCGGTGAATGAGTTGGAACAGTAACCTGTATGATTGGAGGATATGTAACAAACGCAGTTGAGGACAAAGGGCTAGGAGGTGCAGAGTGAATTGTTTGGGGTTTCACCGAGGGTGTAGCAATCGTTAAGGCAGAAAGTTGGACCGGCTGCTGGAAATGAGCCCTGTCCAAAGCTTGATCAAGATTAGCTACCAAATCTTCTAATTTATCAAATTCCTAGAGAAAACGTTTATCAACGTCTGCCCTGGGTGAGAGAATTTCAGGATTCTTAGGTTGCATGATGGTTTGATCCAACACAATTTCACTTGCAAAGCTGTCTGATTTTGTTCTAAAAAGGCTTTTTTCAAAAGGGATGTCAAACTCAAGATCCTGAAGGGAAACCAGTTTCTCTGGGAGGGAAGGAGATCTGTGAAGGGGACTGTGACTTACTAAACCTTCCTTAACGATTTTCTTTTTTAGTGTTTTCTCGGGATTGTCTATTGCAGTGGTAGGTTCTGGATCTGGATGAGATCTGGTAAAAATTCTTTTGGGAGCCATAATTCTAAATTTTTATTTTATTTTCTTTTAAGAAAAACTTAAATCAATTATATACAAATCCTAACAACCTCTGAACATTATCTCTTAATATATTTAGATTTTATGACTTGTTCAGAAATAAGGTTTTCTTTGTATAGAAAAAGAGATCATAGGGTTGGAAATCTGTTCAAATTCCCCAATGGAGTCGCCAATTATGTTATCACTTTGTAAATTCCCAAAGGTTGTATAAAGGGAAGAAAGAACTTACAAGAGGTAACCTTAACCAACCACTTCAAAACTGGCATCTAGCCCTGCCAGTTTCAGAGAGGGATCTCTCTGTAAGATTTAGATTTGTTTGGATATTTTAGGTTTTAGGCTAGTTATAAAGAATAATACCGAGTTGTTTGTGTTTTTTAAATAGACTGGTTGAATGTCATTTACGCTTCCATTGGGATATGGGGTCTGTTTCAAAAAAAGGAGATCAGAGGATAGCCTTTATAAGATTCGTTTTATAGGGAAAGGAAATGCAGTTGTTGGATCCTTTTAGAAATAAAATCATGGATTTGAAGAAAAGGTGAGATATCAGTTTAAAACAAAGAAGCAAT
This sequence comes from Picea glauca, assembly GCA_000966675.3. Lineage (NCBI taxonomy): Eukaryota > Viridiplantae > Streptophyta > Pinopsida > Pinales > Pinaceae > Picea > Picea glauca. The sequence goes on from JZKD02S0112825.1 coordinate 262,709, forward strand.
TAAGAATTCCTTTGTTATAACATCAGAAAGAAAACATATAAATTTGTAAAAGATTAAGATCAGAGTACACAATGGAAAATTCTGCAACTTTAACTTCTTTTAGATATTAGATTAGAAAACAACATGATAACTGAGAAAGAAAACTTTTACGAAGACAGATAGAACTTCACCAACAATTTACATGCAGGAATCCTGTGAAACGTCTCCTTGTATTAATGGAATGATCTCTTTGAAAAGAATACAAATTACAACTTGCTCGAGCATAAAAATCAACCCTCAGAACTTCAAAGTTTGAAGTATTTATAATAAAGATTACAAACGATCTTGTCATCAATGATCAGGACGTGGCAGATGCTATCTTTAACTATCTAGATAACAAGATGAAAAAATATGGGAACTGATGATGATGTGTCGAATCTCTCATGCTGATTTTGGGGAAGACCGTTGGTGAGTCATTCATATGACTTTGACTGCATTGGATGCTGACTTGGACAAAATCTTTATCTTTATTCGATCAATTTGCACAACTCATCCCATCTCTATGTATCGGGGATGGTAACTTTCAATAGCCGGCGGTAGACTTTGTCCATCTCGGTATACTTAGCAAAAGTCAGCTTGGTGAGGAAAATGTACTTGACTTTGTGTTGTATGCTGAGGTCAGGTTGCAAAGTCTCCAAGAACGCTTTGCCTATGATGTTGCCATGTATCCTTGAAAACTTGGAACTCTCTTTGGCCATGGTGGCAATCTTTTGCTTATAATCTGACAAAGCCATCAATTTATCATTTAGGACAAGTAAACCAGGAAGGCCCTTTTTCTGTAAGGCCTCAATCTTGCTAAAAAATATTTGAACCCCAATGTCCATGTTCTGAGGTTTCTCCTCCAACTGCAGCATTAATCCTCTCTTGGTCAACACTCTTTTGACTTCAAGGATAGTTTTTGTCCTGTCTTCAACTTTTAGGTCTTCAAGCTCTTCCTTGGTTTTTGAATTCAAAAACTTGATGATCTCGTTGGCTATCAAGGACATCTCACCTAGCTCTGTTCTTATCCTTTCAATGGCTTGCCTACTCTTTAAAACCAGATCATGTTGCTCGAACATGATTTGCACCATGGGCCAAATTTCATTTATGGATTTCAAGATATCTGTCCATATATTTTCCTTAGCCTCTTCTAATGTCTTACCTGCCACTGTTTGTTTCTGAAGCTGTTGTATTTCCTGCTTGAGTTTCTCTGATACTTGTCTCTCAATATTGTATCTTGTTTGGAAAGAAGACTTGAGTTCCTGTAGACTTTCAATCTCCATTTTCAGCCTATTGTTCTCTATTCCCTGCACAGTCATTTCCTCCATGGACTTGGCTAGCTCCACAGTTTTTTCCAGTGTTGTCAATGGAGTTGTTGATAGAATTTTTATTGTAGTGGTTGTTGGCACAGTTGTTGTAATACTTCTGCAATGGGAACCACACTCAATGGAATGACTTACATCCGGGTCAATTTTTCCTTCTCTTTCAATAACTTTTCCAACTCTGCCTCTGTTTCCCTAAGCTGTGCATTCTGTTGCATGATAAGTTTTAGTAATTCTTCTTTCTCGTTTTCTGCCTCAGCTATTTCTTTAGCTTGTGAATCCTTTGTTGGTGGAAATTTCAATTGTTTTCTCAAAGATGTTATATCAACATTCTTTTTCTTCAACATTTCCTCTGCTGCTTTTACATTCCAGGGATCATACCCAATCTTGAGCACCAACTCCTCTAAGGATTTTATTCTGTTATTCTTTGCAAAAGAGGATATATTTTCCAAATTCAATTGGGTCTGAACATTGCTTAAAGACACATGTAACTTTGTTGTTGTAGAGGAAGCATGTGCCAATGTGGATAAAACTGTTTCTCCAGTCTGTCTGTGCAAGTCCATCTGGTCAGCTGGATGGACTTGTTTGGTGTCAAAAACGATAGTTGACCTCTTGTAATCAGTGATCTCTTTGGGTTGAGACACCTATGCTTGCATAAATGCCAGATGAATTCTTCCTTTCTCTGTGTCAAAGGCTGACAACAATCGATGTTGTGTTGTGGAAGTTTTCTTCCAAAACTGAGAGTAGGTGTTGTTGGTCAGCGTCTAGTTCTTTTTTTTAATCATTTCATATTTTTCAAAAATGCTCAGAGGTACAGATCCTTGTGGAGTTCGGGTGGTCACAGCTATCTCTGTATGCTTCTTTGAAGAAGAAGTTGACACCACCTGATGTCTTCTTTCAATCACTATGGCAAAGTAGGGCTCTTCCTCACCAGACATGTGAGTAGCATGAGTGGTTTTGGGTTTTTTGTTGTATACTTGAAAATCTTCTGTTGATACCTTAGTGATTGAAGGTGAATCATCCTTTCTTGGACTTTTTTCCTTGCGTACCTATGGAGTGGTATTCAGTGAAAAAGAGACTGAAGGAAATTCATGTGGCTTTGTATCTACCAGAGTGTTTATTTCCCACTCTGTCTGGTTCACATACTTTTCAATTTCTGGTTTGAGAGTTTGAGCATAAGGTGAACTTTTGCTCTTGGATATCATCTCTGCAATGATCCCATTGGGGTCATATCACCAAATGAAACTGGTACTGAAATTCATTTCATTCAATAGTTTATCTGCCTCTTCCCCAACAGCTCAAATGTTGCAGATAAACGGTCCTATTTGCCCTTTGATCCTCATCTGTTGTTTTTTCTTCAGAGACACAAAATGGATGTCATCTAAGTTTATCATCTGATGACTATACTCTAGTGCGAATATTCGAACAAGCACGTACTTGGGAAACTTGTATGGAGCTAGTTCACACCCATACACTCTGATTTATGAGTGATTCTGGTATAGAAACCAGTCCCCAGTCTTTTCGAGATCTGAAAGGTGCAGAACTCTTTGGATCTCCTCGTTTATCCTTAGCTCAGGTCTTCCACTAAGAATGCATACAACTGGGTGATAAAACAACTCAATGAATTGTTTAAAAGTGAACTCAGTGGAGTTTCTCCTGAGCAGCGATGTCCATAAAGTGACTGCTTGAGGTTTTCCTTCCTTGTCCATCTTCTGCATGTGAAAGGAAAATTTGTCTTCTTGATAGAACATGAACATGTAGGCCAGTATTGAAGAATACTGGAACATGCCTTCTACAGGGAAATTTTCCAGCTGGTCGTGTAGGTTCTCGGCCAAGAAACCGTTGTAATCGAAATGGGTGGCGACTTTCTCTTCAGCAGAGAAAATGGATAGGAAACCTAAGATAGGTTCATCCACCCATTCATCTGAGAAGTAACCGAGAAAGCAACACAGTGTGGAGATAATCTGGTTTCATTTTTCTAAAAATATGGAAGAATGGTAGGGAGGATTCTTTTTAGGGATATGGGCATCTTGAGGGAGGAAAAGCTCAAAGATTTTCGCTCTTTGGGTAAATTATAAGTTCTGATACATTTTTGTCAGAATTTCAAGTGTAAGGGGAGAACGGGGTTTAGCTCTGGGTACCTGCATCATTTGATCGATGGCCTCGGGTGTAATTTAGAAAAAGGTTTCTCCGGTCGAAGACACTATGGCTCTCTCATCTGGGAGGTAGTGTGCTTGGCATTTGAGAGCGAATTCGGGGAAATGATAGATCTGGGGAAAAAGATACAGGGGGGAATTTGACTGCCAGAGCCCAATTTCATCGCTCTGATCGATGAAGGTGTCTTTAAACCATGACTGTAGCTCGGAAAAATCAAAATTGGACCTGGTTTCTAAAATCAAGTAGTCTTTGTCTGCTAACGGGATCCGGTCGAGATCGACTGGAGGTGGGAGAAAAGGGTTTTCCTCTGCATTTGACTTTTTTTATTTTGGGTGCCATTGATTTCCATCGATACCTGCACACTGAACACAAGTTAGTAGGTGAAAAATCAGGTTGGATGAGGTGTTGCAGAGGTGAAGGAAAATGAGTCTCTAATATGCAGGGAGTGTGAATGGAATAAGAACTGATAGAAACATGGTTGAATTTGAGTGAACGGGTATCCGTTGGGCGAAAAAGAACAGGTCAGATGAACAACGGGTATGTGGCCAGTCATAAATGGCCAATGGGTCATTTAGAGCATGAGAGGGTAAGGTGAAGGACATCTGACATGTAAAAATGATTGACGTGCAGAAAGGAGATTGGGAGGTGAACGGAATGGATATGACCCGTAACGGTTAGCTGAAGTGGACATGCTGACGGGGTGACGAAATGGGATTTTCAATGGATTTTTTGAGGTGTAACAATTTTGAATGGTGGTGGTGAGTTGGAAGAATGATAGGCAGTGGAAATTTTGGAGTGGCGAGGTAGGATGTAATGAGATAATTCCACGTAGGGATGGGACCCGCCTGGACATAGCTTCATTTCGGACCCCCCCTACCTTTAAAGGTAGAAAAGATTGGGGGGTCCGGGATCAATGGTTGACCATTGATCTGAACAAAGCTAGATTAGCTATTGATTCGAGCGTGCTCCTTAACCATCATGTTGGACCCCCCCACCGTTAAAAGTAGAACGATCAAGGGGGTCCGCAAACTCTTGTGGATCATTGATTTGCGCACTGGCGGGATGACCGTGGATCTAAATGCACATTTTAATAACCTTTTTGGACCCCCCCCCATCGTTAAAGGTCGAATGATTGGGGGGGTCCGAAATCTTTTCAGAGCCGTCCATTTGCGCACTGGCGGGGGAACCGTAGATCTGAGCACACCTTTTAATTACCTTTTCGGACCCCCCCCCATCGTTAAAGGTCGAACGATCGGGGGGGTCCGGAGTCTTTTCTGATCTGTAGATCTGGGTGCCAACAGCTCAGTCGTAGATCTAGGCCCAATCTTTAATCTCTAGGGCACAATTCAATATATGATGCAGAACTTAGGATTAATGACTTTTTATGGGTTTTGCGCACTGCTTCTTTTGCTTTTTATCACCATGGGTTTAGAAAAACATTTCATCATCAAAAATCATGCATTTTTCATCGATCATCTTACATATTTTATTGAAAGGAAGTTGACTAACCTATGTCCTAACCTACTCATTTGCACCTTTAGCCCAGCTTAGACTATTGGACTAAGAAAATACTCTACCTAAGGGCTATTTGACCAAGATTAGACTGTTTGGTCAAATTTATTCACTAACTAACCTGATTACTTGGCTAAGGTTAGATAGTTTAGCCAAGATTATTCACTAATCCTAGATACTTAAATTTAAAATACTTGGCCATGTTTAAATTGTATGGATCAAGTCATTGTCATTTCATGGGGCTTTTATCCATTTTCTTTTTTTTCTTTTTTTTTGGCTCTCTTTTATTTTTCTCATTTTTTTCTTTTTCTTTTCTTTTCATTTCTTTTTATTTTCTTCTTTTTTCTTTTTTCTTTTTTCTTTTTCTTTTCTTCTTTTTTCTTTTATTTTAGAATACAGCAATATCTGCTAGCCAAAAACACTAAAGGAACAAAATCGCAATCACTAGTTGATCCTATAAATTATAAGGTTATAACAGATAGTATGCAGTTGAGTGAACAAGTTGAATACCCATGTCTTCACACAACTTCACCAAAACATTAGCTTTAAAAGCAGCTTCATTATCAGTAACAAGCCTTTTGGGGCAGCCAAATCTAGCAAAAATATGATCATTCAAGAAATTGATGATAACAGAATGAGTGGCATTCCTGGTGGGAATAGCTGCAATCCATTTTGTAAAGTAGTCAGTTGCTACTAGGATCCACCTATGTTGGCCACTTGAATATGAATGTATCTCTCCAATGAAGTCCAACCCCCATTGTTGGAAGGGTCCGGTGACTACAATGGGTTTCAATGGAAGATATTCCAGCTGTTGTTTTCCAGTGAACCTTTGGCACTTGTCACATGTCTTTACATAGGAACAAACATCAGAAAATAAACATGGCCAATAGTAACCATCCCTCAAAATCTTGTGGGTTGTAGTTTTCTAGTAATGATGTCCACCACAATTGTTGCTATGAAACGAATGCATAACTGGAATTGATTCTTCTTTATCAAGGCACCTCAACAACATCCCAGCGGGGTCTTTCCAATAGAGCATATTTTCATTAATACAAAACTTTATTGCCTTGAGTTTTAATGCTCTTACATGTGTTTGATTCATCTCTAGAGGGGATGCAAGGGTCTACAAAAAATGTATTATGGTGTTGTACCATTCATAAGAGGACAATTTTTATGAAACCGGTTGCTCATGATTGTACCTTTTAGCAGAAATTTCATATTGTGCATCCTATGCATTTATGCTGATAAAATTAATACCCAACACCTGACAATTCTCCTCAGCAAGAAGCTTTGCCAAAACCTGACCCTTTATCAATTTAGTTGGCTTGATGTCAATGTCAAACTCAATGAGTTTGGCAAACCACTTGGCTCTTTTTCCATCTATATCTGATTGAATGAGTACATCTCTGAATGAACTAGATGGTACATAAGCTATAACTTTGGCATGCAAAATATAGATTCTAAAAGCCTTAAGTGATTTGATCAAAGCATAAGCTTGTTTTTCAATAGGGTCATACTTTACCTCAACATCTCTTAATGTCTTGCTAAAGAAATCCATTGGTTGTTCCTGACCTTGATAATTTCTTTGAAGTAACACTGTTGCAATGGTGTCATTAGATGCAAATGAAAAGATATAGAAATATTTACAATAGTTGGGGTTGATCAAAGTAGGAGCTGACATAAGATATTTCTTCATAGCTTCAAAAGAATCCCTTGTTGCATCATGTTATTTAACTTCTGAATATTTCCTTAGCATAACAGTGATGTGTTTAATCAATTTTGCAAAATTAGGAATAAATCTCCTAATGAAGTTAATCTTTCCAAGAAATGATTGGATGTCTTTCTTAGATCTAGGAATCGATATCTTCTTAATAGCTTCTACTCTTGCAGGGTCAATCTTTACTCCTTCAACAGTCACTATGTGTTCTAGAAGCGTACCTTCTTTTAATGCAAACTGATACTTCTTTTGATTTAATGAAATCCCATACCTTATGTACTTCAAGAATGTCTTCCTCAAATGTTTCAAATGCTCTTTATGGCTGTGAGAAAACACGGTTAGATCATCCAAATATATCAACACAAACTTATCATTCTCACCTACAAAGGCAATGTCCATGGCCCTTTAAAAGGTGGCCCCAACATTCATAAGCCCAAAGGGCATCTTGGCATACATAAAAGTACCCCAAGGAGTTGTGAAGGTTGTCTTTTCTCTGTCATATGGGTGTACTAATATTTGGTTATAGCTTGAAAACCCATCAATAAAAGACATGACACTAGCTCCAGACACTCTTTGCAAGATATGCTCCATCTTCGGCAAAGGGTAGTTGTCTTTATTAGAGCACTTGTTCAAGTTCCTGAAGTCAACACACAACCTAATCTCCCCATTCTTCTTCCTAATAGGGACTAAACTAGCACAGCCGCTAACTCGCGGATGAGAACGCCGAAAGGGCATGCAGCTAAAATCCGTGGCGAAAATGAAACGCACAGGCAGCTAGAAAATGAAACGCGTGGACAGTTGAGGAAATCTAAATGGTAATCTGAAAGGTTAATCATTTAAACGTGGCTATCATATAGTGCTACATTAATTTCTTAATATGATTAGGTAAATGTTAAAAAGTAAATAGGGTAACGGATGCATTCATAAATACAAGGAAGTTATGAAGAGTAAATCACATTCATTGATTTGGGAGGACGACTAAGAATATGCCAGCATCTTCAATTGTTAACCATCAGATTAGAATTTTAGATTAAAAGATGATTAATTGTGCTCATTGTCAATAGGTATACGCCTTTCGTCGTAATTAGCAACCCACTCAGAATATCTTAGTGGAATGATAATTTGAGCATTCAATAATTTTTTAATTTTTTCCATTATGGGTAGAAGAAGAAGACTGATAGATCTCATATTTTTCTTGAATGGAGTGGCTTATTTCTTCAGAGGGATTTTATGCTCAATCACTTGAGTATCATAAGTCTTTAAGTCACTGTAATCCCATGCAAAATGTCTGAAAATTCTTTCATCGGGCTGCCATATCCAGCTCTATGTTCTGCAGTCAACTGTGTGGACAGATTTATACTTTTTGGGACTTTTCATCTCCTAAGTTGTACTGAAAGATAGTAGGGTTTTCCTCTTTCTTATAAAGCTTCAAAGGCGCATCATTATAGTCAAAAATCTTCTCAAGTGGTACTAATCCTCTTGGGATTTGATTATTTGGAAGTTGAATAATATCATGGCGTCCAATTTTGTTTTTTAACTTAGGATTTTTTATTTTTTCAACATTTTCATGATCTATATGGAGGGCTGAAAACTCATCTATAACTTCCAAAAATCTAACCAATTCCTCATCATCATCAAACACTTTCCAAAATTTTACATTTTTTGGCGAGGGTTTATATTTCACTTGGATTTCATAATCTAGCTTTGCTGGCAAAGGTGGATTGAATGTACTAGCTGAAACAACTAATGAATCAGCAAGGTTATTCATGGCTCTAGGAATATATGAAATATTGAATGCTAGAAAAGAATCAATGAGATTCCATACCTCATCTTTGTATGCCTTAAGCCTGAAATGTTTGTCTTGAAAAGTGTTCTTGATTTGTTGGATTATCATATCAACATCTACATATACTTTCAGCCCCTGAATATTCATATCCTTAGCATCGTTCAAGCCCAAGACCAAGGCTTCATACTCTGTTATGTTATTTGTCACTTTGAAATTTAATTTGAAGGAAAAATGAATTATTTCTTTGGAAGGTGAAACAAAAACAACACCTGCTTCTGTAGACTCTTTTGAACAAGCACCATCAAAGAACATGCTCCATATAGGAGTGCTTTCCACTTCTGAAGATTGAAAAATAGAATTTTTGAGATGCAAAGATGATGAATGAGAATAATCAATTTGAAGTATACAAGACCCCAAACCTGTGTCAACTGAGTATATGGGATGATTAGTAGGCTCCTTCTCATCACTGGTAATATAGGCTAATTGAGCTTCCCTATATAATCTCCTTTGTTCCCCTCCAAAAACTGGGACAGTTGCATAAGAAAGGTCATTTTGCAAGGTGCCCCCTAGCCTCTTTATCCGTTCTCTAGATAAGATCATACCAAATTTGGGTGGCACATCAGCTACCACAATGTCCATTACCATGCTCCTCGTGGGTAACTGGGATAAAGAAATTGCTAAATCTTTTATCAAACTAAGGCACTTAACCTTCCTAGAGTCAAATGAAAATAAATCATGATAAGACTTGGTAATATCTAAACCCAACTCATCCATAACTTCTTTTGTCATGAGGTTATGAGAAGCTCTTATATCTAGAAGGAAATTATGTAGAATTGTATCATGGATGTTCAAGGAGACATAGAAAGGTGGAGAGGTTTCCTCACAGTCTTCAACCATTGGACTAAGGACAATAGTAGGCTTATCATATTGGAGGTTTACAACATCAACAGTAGTTGGCATGGGTTTAGGCTCAAGGGATTTGAGGATGGTTTGTTTGAAGGTATCATTCTTCATTAATTACATAAGTGGTACGGGGATTTTAACCTTCTGAATTTCTAATTCAAAGAAAAATGAGAAAGGAACTTTGTCAGGGTTTCTTACCTCTTGCACGGGAGCTTTAAGAAGTACCTTATTCTTGGTTTGAGCTTGATCTTTTCTTGGTTGTTGTTTTGCAGGGGAAATAACTTTCTTGGGAGGAGCTTGTTCATCTTGTTTTTTATTACTTTGTTTAGATATCAGATTATACCTATTCTGATCATCAGCTTGACAAATAGATCCCTCATTTGAGTCTTGATTAGCTTGTTGACTAATCAAAGCTTGTTCATAAGCAGACTATGTCAAGAAAGATGCATCACCTTTATCTCCCAAACAATGAATCTCATCATCTTCTTCTGGCTGATATTCCTCCATTACTGTGTTATGAAAAGGGGCTTTGATATTCTGATCCTCATTATCATTTCTATTCCTTTGTAAAATCTAATGTTGCTCATTATTTCTTCTATAAGGATTTGGATTTCGATGAATAAAAGCATTAGGATCTCTACCTTTTGCAGGATTCTTTTTCTCAATCTTCATCTTGGACAATTCTGAAGTCAAAGATTCAATCATCTTAGCCATCTTTTCAATGTTAGGATCAACACTTTATGAGGAGGCTTCTCCTTTTTGTTTTCTCCTATCTCATCTACCTTTCAACTTCTCTGCAGCAAGCATATTAGATTCTACTTCAAGTGTTGCATCTTGCATATCAGCCAATGTAACAGACCTCATTTATCTTAACAACAAACAAAATTTAGAATCAAAAGAATTAGCATATGTAATCTTTGTAGAGGTAGCAATAGGTTTGATTTCAACTTGGATCTTGATATACATCTGGTTAAATTTCTTGGTAAAGTCTGACACTGATTGACCACTTTCCCTTCTCAAGTTCCAAACTTTGTAATGTAGTAAAGAAAATTCTTCTTATCCCCCCATTGTTTTAGGAAAGTTTCATCAAAAACTTCAATACCTGTTATGGATCCTGGGGTTAATTCTCTAAACCAACTCCTAGCCTCTCCATCTAAGCTTTTCACAAACACTCTCATCCATACATCCTCCTGTGTGATATTTAAGTTATCATCATAACTATAAAATAATTCAATATGATCTTCAGTTGTGACCTCTTATGTCCCTGGAATTTTTGGCATATACTTTTGATAGTCTCCAGTAGGCATTGCATTAAGAGGATTTGGAAAAACTAATGGGGCATATCTAGCAACTATAATTCTTTCAATATTAGTGAGATTTTGAGGTGTTGTTGCCATGATAATAGTAGATGTAGATGTACTGGAAGTTTGGATCACTAGGGATTGAGATGAGGCTGATATTGAGGATTAAGGTGAGGTAATGAGAGGAGAAGGTATTTATGAGTTTGTAATGGAAGAATGGAAATAAGAAGCTCTGTAAAATTTATACAATAACTTGGCAAGGTTTTCTTCTCCTTTTATAGACAATTCATGTAAGACAAGCTCAACTGCAAGAAGATTTGTATGGATGTAGACTGAATTTGTTTCAGTTTCAAATTGAGAATATTCTACAGAGGATGAGAAAATATCTTCTCCAACAAATGGTGAACTATATTCTTGAGTAACATCAGAAGATCCTTGAACTTCTGAAACTACTTTTTCATTATCAATATTTGATCTTATAGCTTCAACAAGTGTTTGTTTTATTAGTGGATTTTCTAGAAAAGACACAAAGGGATTTCTAGAGATACCTGAACTTGAAGATCCCTTCTATAATGCCTTTCCTTCTTTGATTATCCTCTCGGGATCAGATACTGGATCAGTTAGTGGTCGCTGAGGATTTTCTCGAGTATGTGCCTTCTTAGGAGCCACAATGTACCAATGGAGTCGCCAAATAGAAGATTACAACCAAACTAATTATGCCCAGTCTTTGCCTATCATCAAAATTTGGGACTATGTCGTCTCCCAGGGAAGCTTTCTTCACACTTCTCTCCCCGGCAACGGCGCCAATTATCTTTATCGCTCCAGGAGTCTCTTTAGGTTGTAGATCAAGAGAGCCTGGTAACTTAATCAGAATGCTCAATAATGTATTGAAGATTGGATCAAAGATGAATAATTCACACACTCACTCCTTCACTCAAAGATAATTTGAATATATCTAGACAATATAAGGCCTTCAAGAGCTATTGATTATAGGGTTTGCAAAATATAGGTGTATGGAGAATGTTAACTATGTCAACAACATCACATATATTGAAAACACATGTGAAAGGTTGAAAATAACCAGCAAAATATTTGTGATCTTAGTTTACTAATGCAGAGATAAGATAACAGTCATCAATCATTAAGTAAACCAGGAAATGAACGTGACATTCAACTCACAAGTATAGAAAAAAGAAAGATGAATAGAAGTCTGAACAATATCAATGAAAAAGGCTTTTCATTCAGAAATATATATCAAGGTTTTACAATAAAGAGTGTATAAAAGTCTTCAATCTCGAACCCTTTACAAATATGCCTCAATAAGCTTAAATAGGTTTTACAAACTTAACTAAGATCCTCAAAATCTAGATCTGAAAGACACCTATTAGATTGAATATAAACTGATGCAAAAATATAGGATGGGATCTTATTTCTAAGGGATAGGTATCCCATCTGAATTCCAAAACTTTAGCTCCACCTGAGCTACCTCGTGGCTGTAGAATTGCTTCATTCCATCTATCTAACACCTGGAGCAATGATTCATCCATTGAATGCTGAAAATCAGGTTAACTTTGACCAAAAATCTTACACGCAGAAGCTTAACAAGTTGGTAGCGCACTGCATGGAGAAACCGCAGTATGCGCTACAAACTCCTGTAGCTGCCAGTTTTGTCAAAAATATTCAAAATTAATTGAAAAATGCTTTTGAAATTTGAGAACCTATCTCAATAAAACACATATCACTTCCATTTGTTATCACTATTGAAACTACTCAGACTTCATCTCAATAACCATACCCATACATGTTTCTTTAGGGTAATTTCCATACTTTCATTAGGCTTCAAAACATGATAGTTCATCATATGTCATCAGCCATAAAAAACCTTGAAACAATCTATGAATT
>JZKD02S0112825.1:279192-292701 GCA_000966675.3 Picea glauca
CCCCCTCTTACCCCCCTGCGCGCTCGGCGCAGGCACTCAGACACTACTACTCGTGCAAAGAATATAACACATACCCAACAGGCTTGACAGTTGTCTACCAAGTGTGACATTCTCCTGATGCAGCCTCTGATTCTTCTCCTGAACTTCTTTGAGTTGTATGTCTGCATATTTGAATAATTTAGCCCAATTATCTTTAGGTTCTTGCTCTGTCTCTGGGGATGAATCTGGTGGAGATTCACTCAATTGAACTATGGCTTCCAATGCTTCCTTTTAAATAGGGGAGACTTTAAATCTTGATAACCTAGCTCTAGGTTTTACAATATCAATGCTTGGAAGATAATCCTCTGCTAAAACAAGATTTCTCCCGGATGACCTTCTGAGAGATGGTTTATCAACTCTAGCTTGGATAGTTTGAGGATTGTCTTCAATTTTCATGGGAGGGAGATCCACAAGAGGCTCTATTTGTTCTTCAATAACTACTTCTTTAGCCTTTCCTTTCCTCTTATCTCTTTTGTAGACTTGGGAAGGTAAGGATCTTTGAGGAATAAGGTCTTGAGGGGACTGTGGAGTTTCAGTTGCATAGGGAACAGTGGAAACAGAAGGTTGTGTTATTTCAAGTGAAGGAGCAGAGGGGGCAGAAGACTGTGGTATTTCAGATGATGGGACAAAGGAAGCAATGGGAGGTTTTGCAGTATTCTTCTTAGGGGTTTTATTTTTTGAAGGAGAAGGAGGCAAGTCAATTTGATAATTTGATACAAACAAGAAAGTGGGCCAATCCTTCCCTTCCTTCTTCAATTGTTGAATGACTATGATATTTATTAAGGCGTGATGGAAAATGGACTTTTGAAGCTTATCAGGTTTTCGTTGTGCAAAATAAATCATTCTTTGCAAGCTCATGAAAAGGAAATAAGGTAAGTCTATCTCTTTCTTACCGGTAAAATGGAGAAGAAGCTTGAAATGGTATTGCAAAACCTACCTGTATCTTCCTTCACATGTGAAGAATCTCTGAATGATGAAGAGAAGCTTGTCATATTCTTCTATCAGCCACTTCCTTGGCACACCCTTCACTAAATCATCTCCTCTATGCTTAGGCTTAAGCATATCATGGCACCAGTCCTCTTTTTCTAGTCTCTTTGATTTAAACCATAATTCTCCTATCCTAGGGATCCTGGTTACCTTTGCAATCAAATCCACTGTCAAATGGATTTCCAAGGGACCAACCTTTGTCTTTCTACTCTTGTAGTTTTGCAAAAAATCTCTTGAAAACTCCAGGTGATGTCCTTCAAGTTTATCACTAAACCTCCAACATCCCATGCATTTGAATGAGTCCACATGGTTAGGATTTTGCTCGATCAGAGTGGTCTCAGTGGGATCGAATGTAACCACATATCTTGACCTCTTCCTGGGGATGGGATAATTCTTTTGGGCCATTGTTTGTATGTGCACCTGCTATGAACAATTCTGCACAGAGAGAATTAGAAGCAAAATCTAAAACAAACATCTTTTCTTGCAAACCTTGATAATTCCTTTGATGGTGAGTTGCAACTGTGGAAGAGGGCCTCAATGCTTTGATGATGGTCTGAAGACTTTAAAAATATTCTTGATATAATTTTTTACCTTAGAAACCTTTCAAATTTCAAAAGGGTTTTCCCCCCGAGTTGGTAGCACGCCCTATGTAAAAATGATGAGTTGCACCGACAACACTGGCTGAGTTGGTAGTGCTTTAAGTACAAAAGTAGCCAGGTGTGCTATGAACTCATCATCGTTGAGGGAACTGATAGAATGAAGGTCAAATCAAGATTTGAAAAACAATAATGACTCATTAAGGACCCAAAATTGACTCTTGTAACCCCTTACTCACTTTTAGGAAACAAATGACTTGTCTTTTGACCATATTAGCTAGGAAAATGACCATGATAACCACTTATTCATATATCAACCTCATTTGACATGACTCAAAATTGATGACTAGACTCAATGAAGGGCACACTTTATTGAATGACTCAAGAGACTAAAAACCCAATTAATCATCTAAGACATAAATAAAAATGAGTTTTTATTGGGAGATAACAAAGTGGACTACTAAAACATATATATATTATAACTAGGGTTTTACGAGCTGGATGGCGGCGGCCTCCTCTGTAGCTCCGCGTGCTTCTGCGCGAGAGCTCGGCCCTCACCCGAGCTCTCCCTCCAGGTGCTCCTCCTTTTAAACACTCGGGTGACCCCTCCGGCTCCCCGACTGGAGCTCCTCCCTCCTCCGTTCAGCTGTCTCCAGCAGCAGCGACAGGCGTGTTCTCTGCTACGTCGTTGATACCCTCTCCGACCTCCTTCAAAGACGCGGTCCAAGGCCGCTCTTCTGGATTTTCCCCTGTGGTCCGTGAAGCTCCAGATCCAGTGATCCCTATACCTCAGGAAATGGCGGTTCGGGAAGGTTTTTTTAGATCTAATGCTCTGTTTTGCTGGTTTAATGGCTTCTGGCCTCGCCTAGAGGATCTGCATTCTTGGATTGCTTCAGAATGAACTCCTCTCCTCGAAGACGAAGCTCATGTTCGCCCGTGTGTAAAAGGTTTCTTTGTAGTGATCTTTGCCTCTGCTAAGGATAGAGATTTGATCTACAGTTCTGGGCCTTGGTTCTGGGGCAGGTCAGGTATATCTATGCAGCTCTGGACCCCTTCTTTCGACCCCTCCTCAACTTCCATCCCTACGGCCCCCGTGTGGGTAAGGCTCCCTGGTCTACCTATTCATTTTTGGGGTGATTCCTCTCTTAGCCATATTGGAAATGCTCTTGGCAAGTTTCATAGTAGTAGTTCGGAAACTAAATGTGGCTTCACTACCTATGCACGGATCTGTGTAGAGATGGATTTCAATAAAGGATTCCCAGTGCAAATCACTCTTCAAGGGATTAATTATTCTTGGACGCAGAAGCTCGACTATGAGAATCTTCATTTCAGGTGCAGAAGTTGTCTTGAAACAGGGAACTTAGCCAGCAAATGTCAGAAACTCCCTGAGAAAAAAGAGGAACTCAAAGAACCAATGCAAACCCACATGGTGGGTAGGAGCTCTTTCTGAGCATCAAAGCATAGAACCGGATAATGATACCTCAAGCGAGGAAGATACAGAGATTGTACCACAGAAAATGGAACAAGTCACCTCTGTTCAAGAGCAAGAGCCTCCTTCCCCTAAAAATCCCACGGGGAAGGCCCAGGCAGAAACTGATCCAACCAGAATGCCAGGCACTTCACAGCCCGAACACCAGATCTCAAGTTGGGCCGACTTAGCAGATGAAGAAGGCCCCGACATAACTGATGAAGAAGGCCCTCCAAGACCGAAGGAAATCCAATCTCATCAAAGCAAAGAATGGCAGACCGTGCCAAAAAGGAAAAAAAAACCTTCAAGTCAGAAAGGATGTAATGACCCGCAGTCGAACAGGGTCACTGAAATAGTTGGGTTTTCCAAGCTCACAATTTATTACTGTTTTAGTTCACTTAGGTTTGGCCCTATGATTTACCAGGAAACTTTCAGCTGAAACAGGGTTGGAACATTTGTTGAAACACAGTGCTGTAACATATGTTGAAACACAGTGTTGGAACATATGTTGAAACACAGTGCTGGAACATATGCTGAAACAGTGCAGGAACATATGCTGAAACACCGTTGTAACAATGTTGAAACAGTGCTGAGACACATGTTGAAACAGTGCTGAGACTTATGTTGAAATAGTGACTGGAGTTTCGGCATTTAAATTTATTCCAGTTCTTTTAGAAGGCGTACAGGAACTAGTTCAGCTCACAAGTCTATAGCTATAGAAGTAGAATGGTTCAGAAAGACAGGCCCAAAGAAATTCGAGGCCATTTTGTAATCGAATCTGTGGCTAGCCCACCCAATTAATATAATCTATAACCGTTTCTGTCAAAAAAAAAAACAAAGTGGACTACTAAGAACATTGCGCAGTTGGAAAGGGTCATTAACAAATTCACGCGTGTAGTGGATTTTTGGTTAGACAATATTATTGAAGGGTTTATTACTGAGATTGCAGTAGATACAGCGAAGTCATATACTATTGTAGGGAAGGAATTCTTGAAGGGACCAAGAGGGAGGTACATTAGATATTTTTACACGTCGATCAAAATCTTATTGAATGAAAAAGGTGTGATGACCATGGAATCAGACAGCTAAACCACTCTCTGCATGGGGGATATGGGGGAATAAATGAGGAAGATCTAAGAGATGGAGAGGGTTATGGACGAAGGCTAGAGGAAGCAAGCAATGGACCCCATCATGATGGATGAGGAGAAAACTAGGGAAATTATAAAGGAAAGAAGGATTGATGCAAAGCTACCAGTATAAGATCAATAAGAAAAAGAGGGCAGTAGCGGAGCAAGATGGCTTGGACAGTGATGAGGAAAAAGTAGAGGATCTCTGTGCGACAAGACAAATTGAGGAAATCCTACGTGCCAGATATGAGATGAAAACCATAGGTCAGGGATCCGACGCAAAAGAAGGCTCTCCATTCCATATCTAAATTAGTGTGGAACCCATAATCCCATGTGTGACTAAGACATATGAAGAAGAAAAATCAATTAACCAGCAATTCATTAGTGGTAGAAGGATTTTTGCAGGACGCAGGTCTAGTGGAAACTCAAGCAGAAGTATAAGTTCAACAAGTATCATTCAAGTATCTACACCGTGCAGAGTGGTAGTACAACAAATTTCAAAATGGTAGGATAAGATCCAACTATTAGGTTACCAGAGTTCTGATGAGAAGGATCGAAGGACCCAAAAAAGAGTATGTTCATTTGCGAGAATATTTAGGAAGCTAAGCATATTACAAATGAAGATACAAAGGTTGTGCACTTGGCAATCACATTCAAAGACCGTGCATTAGACTGGTACATGGGTCTCGCAGTAAAAAATCCAACGAGAGCACCTACAACCGTTACAGAGGTGAAGAGGTAATTAATAAATTAATTTCAGAAACCAAGTTCAGAGGATCATTTCATGAATGAGATGATAGAGATTAAGCAGAAAACGAGAGAATAATTCTAGGAGGTCGACCAGAAGTTAAAAAGACTAAAAGGTAAGTTGAAATTCCTTATTATTAATATGCATCATAAAAATGTGTTTGTCAGTTATTTATTGCCACACTTTAAGTATACTTTGAGTCAGCAAAAGTTCCAAAGTCAGGTTGAGGCCTTGCAAGCAGCCTTGCAGCTAGAGGAAAATCGGTATAAGCAAACAGATCTAGTTGTGGAAGAGTTGAGAGCAGATCTGCAGAACCTAAGATTTCAATTAAACCAGAATAAAGGTAAGGATAAAAGAGAAGATGTCTGGTGCACATTATGTGGAACAGAAGGTCATCATAAGAATGAGTGTCTGTTATTTGTGAAGTATATAGGAATATGGATGCCAAATCTGTTATCGTCAGGAGGATGATGGTGTGAGATATGAAAAAAACATGGAAATGATCCCTATCATTGTCCCATGATGCAGAAGTACCAGACAATATCGAAGACTACATTTTATAACTTTTGCAGGTCAGTTGAACACGAAGACAAGGACTGCAAAACCTTGGAGATAATGAAGGAGAGGACATCATATGCATATAGGGTGCAGGATGAATTAATGACAACACAATTTGTGCAACAACCACAGTACAATATCGTGCAACAGTTTCAAGCACAACCACAGTATAATAACGCACAACAATTTGTAGCATCATCGTAGTATAACAATGCACAACATTGCACAACACCGCCATAGTACAATAATGCGCAACCACAGAAAATCAAAGACCAAAATATAATTGTAATATTCCAGATATAAAAAGTATGCAGAACAAAAATAAATAGTTAGAAATGGCAGATGAAAAACAATATAACCATAACAACACCACGATAATACCAAAATAATAACAAAATAACACCAGAAATAGCACTTTGATTACCGAGAGCAATGTTCACTTGCCTCTTCGAGGGGGAACCTCCAACAGAGCAGAGCTCTATTACAATAATATCCAAGACAAAAGTTCTCATACCCTCGACTCCTATTTATACTAAATATGTCTATTAAAAGAACCATCTAGAGGAAGATCCTTCTAGAAGAGGAAGCTTCTATTAGGTCTTCTTACAATAGACTTATTCTTCCTTATTGATAGGCCTTATTAATATTTACCTTTATTACATGG
The DNA here is from genome assembly GCA_000966675.3 of Picea glauca. Taxonomy (NCBI): domain Eukaryota; kingdom Viridiplantae; phylum Streptophyta; class Pinopsida; order Pinales; family Pinaceae; genus Picea; species Picea glauca. The sequence continues at coordinate 285,380 of JZKD02S0112825.1, forward strand.
AAATATATTATTCTACCTACATGAGGGGTTAGGTCCCTAACATGTCCTCCCCCTTAAAAACATCCTTGTCCTCAAGGCTTAAGAAGGGGAAATTGTTGTAGAATGGTAGTTGGTTCCCAAGTGGCATATGTTGGAGTTGTATCTTTCCACTAGACTAACACTTCCTTGATGGTTCGTTTACAAAGCCGATGCTCACGCTAATCCAAAAAAATTTGTGGTTGTAGCCAAATGGAGCCTTCTTCGTCCAACTCAGGAAGGTTGGTTTGAGTTTGGCACTTAGTTCCAATCACCTTCTTTAAGTAGGAAACATGAAAAACATGATGGAGCTTAGAATGACTGGGAAAAGCTAACTAATAGGCCACATGTCCCACGTGCTTGAGAACGGTATAAGGACCATAAAATTTGGGCACCAGTTTCTGGAAATGGTCATCCTTGAGGGAATTTTGCTTGTAAGGTTGTAGTTGAAGAAACACATGATCCCCTTCTACGAATTGACGTTCAGAGCGACCTTGATCTGCTTGTTGTTTCATGTGATTCTGGGCCATGAACAAATTCTCTTTAAGGGTATGGAGAATAGCCTCTCGAACTGTAAGCATTTGGTCAACCACCTGGACCTTCAAGACACCTGGAAAATATGAGAGGATTGAAGGTGGATTTTATCCATATACTGCTTCAAAAGGAGTCATGCGCGTAGTTGTATGGTATGAAGTGTTGTACCACCATTAAGCTAGTGGTAACCATTGAGCCCATTGATTTTTCCTTTCCGACGCAAAACACCTCAAATATGTTTCCAAACATTTGTTGACAACTTCATTTTGACCATCAGTCTGGGGATGTTAAGCTGTGTTGAGATGCAATTGGGTGCCTTGTAGCTTGAACAGTTCTTGCCAAAAAGTGTTGGTGAAAGTTGGGTCGTGATCAGAATCAATAGAATGTGGCATTCCATGAAGCTTGAAGACTTGATCCATGAAACGTTGAACCATAGTAGATGTTGTAAATGGGTGTTGAATAACACAGAAATGAGCATACTTGGAAAGACAATCAACTACCACCATGATGACTAATTTATTTCCTGATTTAGGTAAGCCTACAATAAAATCCATAGAGATATCCCGCCAAATAGCAGGTGGAATCGAAAGTGGTTGTAGTGTGCCAGGAGATTTGACAGTTTCACCCTTGTTGCATTGACACACATCACATTCAGCCACAAAATTATGAATGTCCTGTTTCATACCCTCCCAGAAAAAAGAACGTTTCACCCAGTCATAGGTTTTGGTAAACCCATAGTGCCCAACTGTGGGTGTAGCATGAAGTTCAAAAAGTGCCATGGATTTAATTTTTTAATTTTTACTTAAATACAAATGGCCTTTGTATCGAAGCTCATCATTGAGCCAAGAGTAGCTTGGGGAAACTGGAGAATTGGAATGCAATTGATGTATCAGATGCAAACTTTTGGGATCATGCAGCCATTCGAGGCAAACAACTTGGAGCCAATCTGGTACAATGAAAGAAAGAGAAAAAAGAGACCCTTCATCTTCATATTTTCTGGAAAGTGCATCAGCAACCACATTGTCTTTTCCTTTTTTGTAAATGATCTCATAATCATATCCAAATATATTAGTCACCCATTTTTGTTGCTCGAGGGAGGAAAGGCGTTGTTCCAGAAAATACTTGAGGCTTTGATGATCTGTCTTAATTTGGAAGCATTTCACCAATAGATAAGGTCGCCAAATATCCATGGCATGCAGAATAGCCAACATTTCCTTTTCATAGATTGATTTGTACAAATTTCTCTCAAACAATTGTTTGTTGGTAAAGGCCAAAGTTCAACCCTCTTGCATAAGGACAGTGCCAATTCTTTTCCCGGAAGCATCACATTCCAGGACAAAGGTCTTTGTGAAATCAGGAAGGGCGAGGACTGGAGTGGTGCACATGGCATTATTCAAGGTTTGAAAATCCTGATCAGTTGTTGGAGTCCAAGTGAAAGAATTCTTTTTAAGGATTGTAGTGAGAGGTGTCGCAATCTTTCCATAATTCTTAACAAACTTGCAATAATAACCTGTTAAACCCAGAAATTCCCGCAATCTTTTGATATTCTTTGGGTGAGGCCAATCTTTCATAGCTTCAACCTTTTTAGGATCCACCTTGACGTCGTCCTTGCCAACAAGATGACCCAAGTACTCTACTTCTAAGGCACCAAAATAACATTTAGATTGTTTGAGGAAAATTTGGTATTGAGAGAGTATATGGAGAACTTGATCCACATGACCAATATAGTTTGTCCAGGTTTTTCTATAGATGAGGATATCATCAAAGAAAACTAACACAAAATGACAGAGAAAAGGATGGAAGACATGATTCATAAGGCTTTGGAAAGTGGAGGGAGCATTACACAAGCCAAAGGGTATGACCAAAAACTCATAGTGACCCTCCTGAGTTCTAAAGGAAGTCTTAGGAATGTCTACCTATTTCATACTGATATGGTGGTAGCCCGAACGAAGATCAATTTTAGTAAAGAACTGGGCACCACTCAATTCATCCAAGAGGTCATCAATGACAGGAATGAGAAATTTGTCTTTAATGGTGAGTTTGTTGAGGGCGCAAAAGTCAGGACACATGCACCAAGAACCTTCTTTCTTAAGGACCATGACCACAGGAGAAGAGTAGGGGCTCGTACTAGGGCGGATAACACCTGCGTTGAGTATTTCTTCAACCATTTTCTCAATTTCATTTTTTGGGGAAAATGGGTGACGATAGGGATGGATATTGGGAGGAAGGTTTCCTAGGACAAGGGGAATGGAATGATCATGAACACCATGGGAAGGAGGGAGTCCCTGGGATTGGAAAAAACCACTTGATGTTTAGAGAGGATGGGTTGGAGGTCCTCCGGCACAGAGGGTGTCTCGGTGGCTTGTATGGCATGGAGTTGGGAAATAATGCTAGAATGACCTTTTTTGAGAATATTTTCCATGTGATGGGAACTAATGATCTCTGGGGAACTGGCGGTGATGCCTTGAAACTTATATTGTTGTCCCTCCTGGTCGAATTGCATGGTTAATTCCTTAAAATCCATGAGAATGGGGCCTAAAGTCCTTAGCCATTCTACACCCAACACAATGTCAGAATTGCCCATGTCGATAGAAAGCATATGAGATTTCAGATTGTAGTCACCAATTTAGAGACACACATTTTCATAACGCCCAGCACATTTCATGGACCTACCATTGGCAATCATGATTTGGAAATTATTGACTGCACGGATATAGAAATTAGTTTCTTGGGCAATGTGGCGATGAATAAAATTATGGGTGCTTCCACTATCAACAAGAATGATGACCTTCCTATGCTTGATGTAACCAATTAGCTTGAGGGTTTGGGGAGCAGAGAAGCCAGTGAGAGCATTTAGGGAAATGACAGGTTCTACTTCAGGAGGGTCTGAGGGAGGGGTTATGTCAGTTGGTTCAGGTGACACGGACACAAGGGGAGCCTCAACATCATCTTCTGAAACATCCTCTGAGATGGCCATAAAAAGATTTTGTTCCTTACACTTGTGTCCTAGAAAATATTTGTCATCGCAATTATAACAAAGGCCTTTGAGTTGACATTCATCCATTTTGGTCCTGGTCAATTTCTGGATCTTTAGTTGAGTAGAAGGAGGAGTGGGAGTTACTGGTTTAGTGCGAGGAATAAAGGAGGGTTTGCAGTTTTGAGAAGAGACAACCTGTTGTTATTCCTTAGATATTTTAGTAGCATCCACCCAAATCTGAGGCCGAGCCATGAGTACATGAGCATGAATCTCATCCTTGAGGCCATTGATAAAACATTCTCAGAAAAAAGCATCAGACATGCCCTCTATATGAAAAACCATTCGCTCAAAAGCATCTATAAAGTCTTCCATTGTGCCAGATTGTTTCAACTTTGTCAAACGACCTAAATGGTTGGTGTCAGTGAAAAGAGTTCATAAACCTCTACCACAAAGTGTGTCCGAGCCACATGTGCTTGGCGGGCATTTTTTCTCCATTGCCACCATTGCCAACGTTCTTGATCTAGATGGAGAAAACCATACCGGAGTTTGGCAAACTCAATCGTAATGCCATACAAAGAGAAATAATGTTCCATTTGAGTTACCCAGCCATTGGGATCTGATCCATCAAATTTTGTCACATCCACACGTGGAAGGCGTAGGTCATGCTGAAAGTGATAGGGATGAAAATTCTAGGAATGAGAGGAAGTTTCACCTTCGGTATGCAAAGGTGGGTCAGATAAGGGAAGATATGCAGGGATATGCATCTTGGCATAGATCGTCGTAGTGACAGATTCAAGCTGGGTAGTAGTGTCTTGTTTGAGCTCTTGTTTGACTTCCTTGATTGAGGAAGCGACTGAAGCCAAGATGGAGGAATGCATTTTTTGATTAATGGAGAGAATATTAGCACTGAGTTGTTGCACTTCTTGTTGGGTTTCTATGAAATTAGAGTGCAAGGTATTGAAGCGAGCTTCCAAGTCTTGGCTATGGGTATGGGCCATGATGACGAGGGAACACGAAAAGGGGCGGGTGTGACCACACAGAAAATGGGTTATGGGTGAAGTGTATCACAACAATCAGGGTGACGAGTTGAATCCAATGGGTAAAGCCCAAATAAGAGTGTTGGAAGGGGGTTGGGTCCACAAAAAAAAAATGTTGAAAAATGAGAGGTATGACTGTGATCAGGGCGAAGAGAGAAATGCAACAAAATAGGTATCAAATAATGGTGCTGACAGGATCCTTTTTTTTTTTTTACTCCTGCGGAGTTATACTCTGATCTGAAGAATACTGCAGTGATGAAATGTCCAAATGCTTAACAAGAAGAAATGTGTAGTAATTTCGCAACTCGAATGTAGGAGACAAAGTTGCGCTGCAATAGATCTTGTATGTTATGTTTTCATTTTCTTAACAAGGGTTAGGCATTCAAGGGTTCTATAGAAAAGGGTTTTCCCTGTGCTATAGCTCTTTGATATACATGCGGTGTCCAACAGTAGTACTCGACCCAATATGTCAGGGCACCAACTAAGGAGGCTAGACCGTACCCTTAGCCATACTACACGACTACCCAAGTACTAGAGAGTATCTTCCCGAGTGTTGTTCTCGGTGACACTATAGCATTCAGGTGGCCGATCGATTTATCTACGGAGGGCTTCAGGAGATCTAGGCCGATCTATATACAGGTTTTGTCTCATGCACTACCACTTGAAGGGGTACCAACAGAGGTTACAAGGGTGGCCAACAGATGTGCGCTTAAGTACCACTTGTATTTCTTGCGTGTATGAATCCCCCACCTCGGGTTTATGAACGTAACGACAGATCTTTGTAGCTTAAAGACATTGGAATACGTCTCTACCCTAAAAAAAATTAACCCACAATTTTATGTCGAGGAAGGTGCTTTGATACCACTTGTAATATTCCTGATATAAAAAGTATACAGAACAAAAATAAATAGCTAGAAATGGCATATGAACAATAATATAACCATAGAAACACCACGATAATACCAAAATGATAACAAAATAACACCAGAAATAGAACTTTGATTACCAAGAGCAATGTTCACTTGCCTCTTCGAGGGGGAAACCTCCAGTAGAGCAGAGCTCTATTACAATAATATCCAAGACAAAAGTTCTCATACCCTCAACTCCTATTTATACTAAATATGTCTATCAAAAAAACCATCTAGAGGAAGATCCTTCTAGAAGTGGAAGCTTCTATTAGGTCTTCTTACATTGGACTTATTCTTCCTTATTGCTAGGCCTTATTAATATTGACCTTTATTACATGGAAATATATTATTGTACCTACATGAGGGGTTAGGTCCCTAACAATATTACATCGTGCGGAGATCATTATGGTAACAGAGGAGGCTATAGAGGAGGTGGTTTTGGAGGAAGAGGTTTTGGAGGGGGAAGAGGACCAGTAGTGTGTCATAATTTTCAAAAACCAGGACACTATGAAAGAGATTGTCCACAACCACTCGCGACATGTATGTATTGTCATGCAACAGACCATGAGACAGAAGACTTTCCGACACTGTTGACAAAGATACGGGACAAGAGAAACCAGAATAATCGGAATGTCCAATGGATTGTTGTATAAAACAAAGAAGAGGATGGGAAGAAGATAAACATAGTTGTCAGAGGTGGATCCAAGACAAGAGGAGATGCAGCAAGAAGGATTGGGATCAGTACCAATGGGTCAAGAAGAATACATAGCCTGAATAGAAGTTTGATGCGCGCAAAAAGAAGGAGACCTTCAAAGAGGCTAGACAAGAGATTTTGAAGGAGAATATTGCATCTACTTCGGGAACAAAGTCAAGAGGTTAGGTACCAGTGTTTGGAATGCCTCCCTTATTTGATCAGACCAACAAGGAGCAGCCTTCAGAGCAAGTAAGTAACTTAAGAAATTTTTTGGGGTCTTGTGTAAAATTGTTGAGCGATAAAAAAAAATTACAAGTATTGTAGAGTCTGTTAGAAAAGTGTAATTCTGGGGAAGAAGGGGTAAAGACACTGAATCAATTCCATAAGAATAAATATGGGGGATATCATACTAGACATAGGGTCTGAAGTCAATTTTCTGCTAAAAAATACATGGGAAGCTATGGGGGAGCCTATATTGGGGTATTCACCTATTTAGTTGAATCTAGAAAATCAGCATAGAAAGGGATACCAGTAGATTTAGATGGTGTGTGCAGCATGGCAGACTTTGAAGTCATTGACATAGTAGATAATACTTCACCATATCCAACATTGTTGGGTCTGGATTGGGATTTTGATAACCATGCTATTATTAACTTGAAGACCATGAAGATGATCTTCGAATCAGGGGAGTACAGAGTCATTACTCCATTGGATCTCTTAGAAGGAGGAAGGTATGTGGAACCTGTGACAGAAAATTTTATTACAGAAGATGTAAATCAGTTGTACAGAACTACCACGTGCGACGAGGATTATATCAACCCAACTGCATATGGACTGTTGATTTGGAGGAGTATTAGTTCTTGTGCTTGATAATCTGACACGGGACTGGAAAACTGGAAGAAGCGATTACATGAATTATCTACCTGAAGATGTGCCAGAATGATGCGCACGTTGAGATGGGTTGGTACATAGGTAAGGGAACCTCCTATTTTTTATGGTTTGAATGAATTAGAAGAATTTCTAATGAATTTTGAATTAGAAGTAGTATGTTAAGCCCTAATATTGGCTCATTACCCCTTAATTGGGGCATATTAGATTAGTAATGTTATTTTATTTATGTCGGCTTTAGGCCATTAGTTGTAATTATACCTCCTAGT
>JZKD02S0112825.1:297218-309038 GCA_000966675.3 Picea glauca
AAGGAGGTTGCCCCCTCGAAGAGGCTTATTATCTGAAATTATCTCTTTTTCAAGGCGTTGAGTACTTTTCCTGAGGTTTTTCTATGCTATATTGATGTTTGGTTCTTAACATAGTAGAAAATCAAATATTGTCACTATTAGATATTTCTTTGAAAGATACACCTTCCCATTGGTGGGGAACACATAAGGAGAAGATTAATAATTGGTTTCAGTGCAAAATGTTACTGTGCATTAGATTTGGCGCAAAGCAAAAGAACAGATTTTTGGAGAAATATGACAGATTTGGACAACCCAGAGAACATGTGGATAGGTGCTTAGTTCAATGGAGATTAGTACCACCAGAAGAATGGCCACACAATTTTATTCACATATTAGAAGGCATTCCAAAGAATTGGTACACCGAACAGGAATAGTGCAGGGAAACTGCAAATTGGGAAGAAATGCAACACAATTTTGTGATTACATTTTCCTTTGAATATGAGAGCCCAGAAATAGATACAACATTGAAGGTGGTAAGAGACAAGATTTTTGAAGAACCAGAAGTGGAGGTTGTGATAGCATATCAGAAGAAAAAGACAATTGGATAGTTGCTACATTGTTATCATGTCACAGAAGAAGAAGATCCAGCAGAAGTAAACCCGCACAATATCCAGATCCCAGAAGTTGAAGGTGAGAGGGAAGTAGAAGGTCCAAAGCTATATTCAAAAGATTATGATGCACCATTAAATATCAAGAAGGTAAATATTGGAACTACAGAAAACCCAAAGATTGCAAGCATTGGAGATTATTGGATAATCATACAGTAAAAAGAATCATAGATTTATTGTGCGAGTATAGTGATTTGTTTCCAGCTACATTTTCAGAGATGAAGGGATTTGCAGGAGAAATTGGAGAGATGAAGATCCCTTTGAAACCTGATGTGTGACCTATAAGACAGAGACCTTACATGTTAAATCCAATGTATAAGCAGAAAGTGAAGACAGAAATTGACAAGATGTTAGAGGTCGGTGTCATAGAACCTATGTTAGAATCAGAATGGATCGGTCCTATGGTGGTGCAAGAAAAGAAGGGGGAATGAGGATCTATGTAGATCTGAGAAAATTGAATGATTCTTGTTTTCGTGATCCTTTCCCTACCCCATTTACAAATGAAGTATTGGATAATGTAGGAGGGAAAGAAGCCTATTCATTTGCAAATGGGTTTTCAAAATATCATCAGATCAGGATAGCACGAGAAGATAGACATAAGACAACATTTGCTACAAAATGGGGATCATTTCAATATACAGTGATACCATTTGAGTTGAATAATGCACCTGTAATTTTTTCAAGGGTAGTAGTAGCAGCCTTTAAGGACTTTATTAATAATTTTTTAGAAGTTTACTTGGATGATTGGACAGTGTTTAGTTTATTTAAGGATCATGTTGAAGTGTTAAGACTAATGTTAGGCAGATGTAGAGAATGTCATATTTCATTGAATATTAAGAAATGTATTCTCAGCGCACCTTTTGGTATTTTGTTAGGGCATGTGGTGTGTAAATAGGGTCTGTTGGTTGATCCTACCAAAAATGTCATAGTGAACTTACCACCACCTAAGTCAATGCACCAATTGAAGAGTACACTTGGTCATACATGATACTACAAGAAATTCATAAGGATGCACAGATTACTGAACCAATTGAGAAATTGTTGAAGAAGGATACCAAATATTAGTGGAATGATGAGTGTCAACAAAGTTTGGATATTCTGAAGGAAAATATGGTAACTACGCCAATTTGAGTATTTCCATATTGATCAAAAGAATTTCATGAGCATGTGGATGCATCTGCAATAACTCTAGGAGAAGTATTGACACAACCAGGAGAAGGTGATATAGATCACCCTATAGTATTTGCAAGCAGGAACCTTTCAGACTCAGAACAAAACTATAATACAACAAAAAGGGAAGGATTGGCCATGGTATATGCTTTGCGGAAATTCAAACATTATTTTTTAGCACAACATTTCAAGATGTTTACAGATCATTCTGCTCTTAGATATTTAGTCAGTAAGCCAATGTTGGGGGAAATAATATGCATATGGATACTATTGTTTCAGGAGTTTGATTTTGAAGTTGTGTTGAATCCTGGAAGATTGAACACGAAACCAGATCACCTGTCCAGGATAACCAATGGAGAGGAACCAAGCAGTTTGGAGGATAAATTCCTAGATGCATAATTGTTTTTAGTGTAGATAGTTGATGAGTATTTTGCTGACATTATTGAGTTTTTGAGTACAAGATTTGTTCCAAAGGAATTTAATACTACACAGAAGAAAAATATGGTGGTCAGAGATGCAGACTACCAATTGATTGCAGATCGCTTGTACAAACTTGGTGTAAACATCATTTTGAGGAGATGTGTTACGGAGCATGAAAGGCCTATCATTTTGGTAGAAGCACATGAAGGAATAGTTGGAGGACATTACGCAGGGAAAGGTATTGCACATAGGATTATGGTGGCCAACAGTACACAAGGATGAAAAGGAGTACTGTCAGAATTGTGATGTCTGTCCGAGGATTGGAAAGCCATCCAGGAGGGATGATATGCCATTGAGACCTCAAGTAACTTTGCAAGTGTTTGATAAGTGGGCAGTAGACTTTGTAGGTCCAATTAATCTACCAACAAGAAGATCAAGGGCTAGATATATTATTACAACGACAGAATACTTAACCAGATGGGTTGAGGTAACAACAATGAAGGATTGTAGTGCAAAAACTATAGTGTGCTTCTTGTTCGAGTAGGTAGTCACAATATTTGGATGCCCTAGAGTATTGATGAGTGATTAGGGGACTCACTTTATCAACATTACAATCCAAACAATGCTTTAAGAATTTGAGATACATCATCAGAAGAGTACTCCATATCACCCTCAAGCTAATGGAACAATGGAAGCGTTTAACAAGATTCTAGAGAATTTCTTGACCAATATTTGTATTGTAAACAAGGTTGACTAGGACTTGAAGTACCAACAATATTACGGGCTTACAGAAATACATGCAGGAAGCTAACAGGGAAGACACCTTTCATGTTGGTTTATAGACAAGAAGCATTAGTTCCCTTGGATTATTTGACACTAAGTCTGTGCATTGCAACGATTACAAACATGACAGAAAGAGGTGCAACACAGGAAATATTAGCTCAACTCATGAAATTAGAAGAAGATAGAATCATAGTTGGTTTCCATCAGAAGGTACAGAAAGCCAAATATAATTCTTGGCATGGCAGACATATTAAGAAGAAGAATTTCAAGGAAGGATATTTGGTTCTCCTCTATGACAATAAATACTTGCAACACCTAGGAAAGTTCAAGATGCATTGGCTAGGGCCATATGAGATAAAGTTTGTCACAGATGGAGGTGTTGTGCAGCTGAAGGATTTAACAGGCAAGGAACTTCAAGGAATTGTAGATGGAAGTCGACTGAAACTATATAGGGATAATCGAACCACTAAACCTCAATAATTGTAGCATAGAAATTAGAATTGTACATATTGTAAATAGTAGGAGTTACAAGTAGAAAAAGAAGAAAAAAAAAGTAGAAAAGTGAGGAAAAGTAAAAAAGAAGTAGGTCAAGGAATAAGTGATAGACAAATAGTTGAAGGATACACCGCGCATCAACAGACAAAAAGAGGAATGACAGAACCTGAAGCGATTGTGCAACAGACAGAAATTTGGTGTGACAGAACTCAAGACATTGCACGACAGAAATAGATGACTATACAAAAAACACACTACGACGAAACATAGACTGACCGGAAAAAGAAAAAATCCAGTAAAGTGGGATACGGTAGAGCATAAATGGTGGGAATTATAAAAGCGGGAAACTTCCAAAGTAAGCTTCAATGTGAATTAGAGTAGAGGAATAGTTAAGGAGAGAAATTCGAGCAAGCACATAGAGTGACCAAGTGTCTCGGAAGTTTTCAGCATTGATTCTGATCACTAGAGTCAATAATTTGTAGTATGGCTCCACCCAAGGTTGGAGCACCCAATCAGATGTTGAGGAGGACCCGCAACAATACCAGATCACTGCAAGAACCAAAACCAGAAGTAGAAAACCCTAGTGTACAGGCAGGAGTCATGGGCGTGGACATGATTCCATCACCGGAACCAGTTATCCCAACACCTATGAAGAATAGGAGCCGAAGAAAATGGATTTAAGGATGGAGGATAAAAACCCTACTACGCAACAATTGGTTCTCGGAGTGTCGCAACAAAAAAATGGAGAGGATGAGGAATAAACAGAGTTCGACGAGACTAGGGCATATTCGTAACCAACACAGGAACCTGTCTCAAAGATAGAGCCACAAATAGAGGAACACGTCCTAGTAAAAGATGTTACAGGTGATCTGGAGTCAGATGCAGAGTTAGAAGAGGATGCGCACCAACAAGCAGGACCATCCACTATGACGGGAAAGGGAGAGGGGAAACATCTGGTGCAGAGATCATTGTGAAAATAGCCAGATGTCGCGTTAACATTACTACGCATTCCAGAAGGAGTGAGAGTTCTACCCAATATCCTAGGATGCATTGAAAAGTTGAGCTATTCATACCGGATGTCGCTGACAAAGATAAATTTCCATAATTTGAGCTATGGGTATACATGGGGAGCAAAGGGGTAAGCATGTCAAGAGTCCCCATACTTGAACCAAAGTAGTGGATAACAGGTTTATACAACACCGGGATAATGAATTTACTGGAGATCCCACACTTTGGACGTGGTAAGGACGTGAATAACTACATAAAACAATTATTTGCATTAGTACATGGGGGAATTTTGTGGCTAGACAAGCCAGTCTCAATCGATGTGGATCTAATTGTAAAAATAAAAGGTCTGCCAAAAGATGGTGAGAAGCTTGTGCATTATCTGGAGGATAAAACTAAGGAAAATACCTTATCATAAGAAATGAAGAAGACATATGGAAAAGTGAGAGGGTCCGGAGGAATCGTAATCAACAGAATCAGTGAGATCGTGACAAGGCTAGCAACGAAGTTAATGGCTTGCAAATTTCTAAGGAAGTGTCACAAATAGGAGGCACCAACAGGGGTGATAGCAGTAGTCATGTAATGCATGAAGGGGATTGTACTTAGTTGGAGTCCATATTTGTTAAACTTATTTTTGGATGATTGTTAGGATGCTAAGGACTTAGGAAAAAAGTTCCACTATTTGTGGCTACTCATACTTATTGCATTAATAGGCTGGAGACACCCCATATATAGTGTATTTTTCCAAAGGATCGGAAAGTGTCATGCAACACAATATGCAACATTGTGGCACACATCAATCGCAAAGGATAGAAAGGCCAACTCTAGTATATATGCGACATATTTAGAGGAGATGCAGGAAAAAGTAGCAGAGACGTGGAGAATCCCACCAGAATTAGTGGAGGAGCACAAGGATATAGCAAATTTCCATGTATCAAGGCACGATGTTTGGATTCAGGCCAAATGAGATCCAGAGAAGAAATAGTTGCAGATGAGATATTGCATCACTAGTGAGGAAGTCTAGTGGGCCATGAAATATGGGCTAGATAAGTGGAGAGTACCAATGATGACAAAGAAGGTACAAAAAGGAAAGCATCCAGAGCAAGTTGGCACGTCACAGAAAACTAGTAGTCTGGAAACAAACACTAGAAAAATTGTTCAGCACGCAAAAGATGTAAAGAAGCGTGACAGTGAAGAAACCAAGATTACAGAAAACCATTCCAAAGCAACCTATGCAGGAGAAAGAATGCACCGGATCCATCAACAGAGGAGCCCAACCGAAAAACAAAACTAATGGGAGAACACAGAAAGATCCAATTCTTCCCTCATGGGAGGAATAAGGAGGAGGAGACATCCCAGATATAGAGATACCTACAGCTTCAACACATACATAGACTCTGCCACATAAGAGAACAGTGTTGCATATAAGGGGACAGGGGAAAAATATGAAGGCACACAAAGATGTCCCAGAATTCACAATTACAGAAGATGACGTCGAGATGGTGGAAGAGAAAGTTCAAGACTACAGAGCTCTATAAAAGGACCGTGAAAATATGGATGATCTTGGCAGAAGACGAAAGGATCCAGCAGTTGGATCAAAGGAAAGAGAAGTTGAATGTCGCAATTTAGTATTTAAATCAAAGATAGAAAGAAATGTCTATATCGGAGAGAATGAAGGCCACACGGGAAATGAAAAATTTTCAAGTAGAATTGAATACAATCCAATAAGAAAGACAGACAAGACAAGCTCAATTTCAACCACTTCAGGAGCAAGAAGAGAAGATGATAGCATAGTTGGAAACATAGAAAGGTAGACTGGAACAGGCACACTTGGAAAGTATAGAAGTGTTGAAGGAGCACATAACAATGCAGGTAGTGGAGACCCTGACAAAAAAAAGTACGCAGGTGAAGACTCAAGTGGATGAACTAAAAAAGAAGTTCTGGGTGTTGGATAAATCGATACAGGAGGCACACAATGCCTGAGTGGCTCGGGATAAGCCACAGTTTAGTGTTGGGGGCTTGTTGGAGCAGGCTATCTTGGGAGAAAAGTCCAAGGAAAGAGCGCAACAAACAAGGTAGAATGGACCAAGGAAGCAACGCGCGACAGAATTGTGGATTAGGGCGTGAAGGAAGTTAGAATGTGGACAAGTTGAGTCCACTTAAAATTAGGGTTTTGGAGTATGATGTAAGGGTTTTTACCCATTTTTGTAATATAAATAGAGGATGTATGAGGCAAATAGAATATAGTTTTGTGTGGATGAGAATCCTATCTTTGAGAACCCTTTTTTAGTCTGAGTCGCAGTAATAGTTTTTGGTTGGAGCTACAGAGCTAAGACGATGTCTAATCCATATGGATATCGGTGGCCACCCACCTTTTCCAACTGGCTCAAAACAGTTTTCTGACAATTTTGGCAATTTACTATTTTGAGCAGTTTTAACTTCCAGGGCCATTTTGAGGGCCTAAATGAAGGTTTTTCAGGATCGAGCTTCTCAATGATAGCCAAAGGCATGATTGAGCCCCCAAAATGAATATCTTTGATGATACCTTTCCAACAGGCTATCACATGCCTAAAACGGAGATCGTATGCAAAAGTTACAACCCCGGGAAGTTGATGTACTAACTTACCCAAACGGGGCCCACATGACTTTTGGCGCTTCATCTCCTAGGGTTAGATTTTTGGATGTCTAGGGTTTTGGAATTCTTGTTTATTGTAAAAATTCCTTTAGAGTCTCATTGTAATCTTCTTCTTGCGAATGCGCGTAGTCGTCACATCTCTTCTCAGAGATAAGTCGCGACCATTCCAACAAGCTTGTTTCCACTGCATTTTACAGTTTCAGATTATTTCGTTATTGAATAGAAAACCAGTTTTATTGTATCTCTGTTATTTTGTGTTAAGAACTTGTTAATAATTTGTATTCATTTCATTCTACCCATAAAATTCGGATCAGTGGTATCAGAGCGGTCTGCTCCTTGTCATCTTAATGCATGTCCCCAATGAGCTCAAAGTACACAGAGTTGGGTCTTGAGCTTGTTTCTCTTGAGGAAAGAAGCTCTCACATGCCCAAGCGACCTCTCATGGTAGGAGAAAAGAAAGATGACGGGACAGAAGATCCTTTCAAACTGTTGATTGAGGAAGCCCTCACGCAACAGAGGAACGAGATGATGGATAGTTTCATGCAAATCCTTCGACGACTACCAACAAGCGACGCATCTTCTTCGAATGGAGGCGCCGCCCCCTTCAAGGTACAAATAAACGTTGATATTCCTATATTTGAAGGCCAGATAGACACAGATGTTGTAGACAAGTGTTTGAATCTACTAGAAGGGTATTTTTCTGTCCATAACTTTTCGAATAGAGAAAAGATTACTTTTGCGCTCCTCAAAGTCGTTCCCCATGTCAAAGATTGGTGGGAAACTTTCTGTGAGCAAAAGGAAACAGAGGAAAAGTCATTATTTTCAGTCACAGCCACCTGGGAATCCTTCAGGGATGTTATTAAGGAACAATACTACCCTCTCAGAAGTTATGATGACCTGTATACCAAATGGACCACACTGCGGTAAGAAAGAGACCAACCAGTGCCAGATTTCACAAATATCTTCCATACCTTGTGCACCAAGCTAGGTATCAAAGATTCATAGCGACATATAGTGCTCAAGTCTCGTGGTGCTCTGCATAGATACATCCAGACCAAAATGTAATTTCTGGACATCTCATCCTTGGGCGTGACCTACTGATATGTCGTCAAAATCGAGCAGAAGCTCAAACAAAAGACGCGTCAATTTGGGCCTGGGAACCCCGCACAACAAAAGCTAGCAAAGGGTGGCCCCAACCCATAGAAAAAAGGACAAAGAAAATATGTACAGTATCAGGACAACCAGTCCAAGCCGCAAGTAAAGAAGGACATCGTAAAGACAAAGAAAGATACCGAGAAGTGGTGCAACTTCCACAAGAGCCCTTAGCATAACACTGTTGACTGCCACTCAAAGAAGTCGTTGGTGGTCGAAGTGAAAGCCTCTGAATCAGATGTAGATTCTGACTCTGAGCCAGAACCAAAAAGGGGAAGACATATCATTGACGTGGAACCCAGTGCCACCATTGCTACAACCAAGCTATAGCCTGGTGAACCAGACGAGCCAGAAGAAGGAGAGCGCCTCTTCCATTCATAGATGTGGATAAAAGTCACCCCGTTGCACTTCATCATTGATAGCAGTAGCCAGAAGAACCTCATCTCAGTAGAGATCATTAAGCGGCTAGCCCTGCCAACAACGACACACCCACAACCCTACACCATTGGATGGCTCCACCAAGGAAGCGATCTCCGCGTCATCCAACAATGTCGACTATCGTACAACATCAAGCCCTTAAAAGACGAGGTATTGTGTGATGTTTCCGCTCTTGAAGTTTGTGATGTTATTTTGGGACAACCTTATTTATGAAAACGTCATGTTGTATATGAGTCTAGGCTTCGTAGTGTTATTATTACTTTGAACAGGAAATTGTACAGGATACTCGAGGCAGTCCCACCTAGTGTTATTTCTTTGATATCTGCTAAGTAATGCAAGAAGGTCATCTCTCAGACGGGGAAGTTTGTCTTCTTTGTGATTCACTCTCAAAATAAGTGAAAGATCACAGCCACATCTAGGGTCTCTGCGGTCAACCTCTCCACACAGTAGAAGCAAGTAGATAAGGTCATGGAAGAATACTCGGATATCTTATCCTCACCTACAAGGGTACCTCTACACTGCCAGGTCAAGCACCCCATCGATCTGACCCCCGACGCATCGTTGCCCAATCGGCCAGTCTATCGTCGCTCTTTATTAGAGAATGAGGAGATCAAGTGATGGATCCAAGAACTTCTCCACAAGGGGCACATCCATCCCATCTCATCACCTTTCAAGAGCCCAATCGTGCTGGTACAAAAGAAATATGGAACTTGGCGACTCTATATTGATTACCGGGCTCTGAATAAAATAACAATCAGAAACTGGTACCCAATTCCCCGAATCGATGACCTCCTTGATCAACTCATGGGGGCCAAATACTTCAGTAAGATTGATCTGAAGTCTGGCTACCACCAGGTCCTGATAGAATACACAGATGTATGGAAGACCGCCTCTAATTCAAAGGAATGCCTTTTTGAATGGTTGGTCATGCCCTTTGGTTTGACAAATGCTCCAGCCACTTTCATGAGGATGATGCATGATATCCTACAAACATTCATCAATACTTTTCTAGTGGTGTATCTGAATGACATTCTAATTTATAGCAAGACTTGGGTCGAACACTTGCAGCATATTTAGTAGCTTTTGCACACCCTACGGCAACACAAGCTATACACCAACTTGGAAAAATGCTCCTTCAGCATGGACAGGGTCCATTACCTGGGCTACATCATTGATCAGCATGGCGTACATGTGGATCCATCCAAGATCCAAGTCATCCGTGACTGGCCAACCCCAACAACACTCACTGAGCTTCGGAGTTTCTTAGGCCTTGCCAATTTCTACCACAGGTTCGTGTTGGGATTCTCCCATATTGCATGGGCCCTCAGCCAAATAAACAGGGGTGGTGGTAAGGCGAAATTTGAGTGGGGTCGGTCCCAACAACAAGTGTTCGATGATTTGAAGGAGCGCTTGTGCTCATCCCCAATACTTTCACTACTAGACCTGTAGCATCCCTTTGAGATCGAGACAGATGCTTCAGACTATGTTGTGGGCATTTTTCTCACTCAGCATGGCCACCTCGTGGCCTATCATAGTGAGACACTGTCAGATATTGTTCGTAAGTACCCTACTTACGACAAAGAAATGTACTCCATTGTGCAAGCCTATCGCCAGTGGAGACATTAAATTCTTGGGAAGGAGACAATCATCCACACTGATCATAAGCCACTACAGTTCATACAGACATAAGGAAAATTGCAGAATGACCGCCATCAAAAGTGGTCCACATACTTGCAACAATTCCACCTCAACATCAAGTATAAAACAGGAAGCACCAATCACGTCGTTGATTGCCTCAGTAGACCGCTAGTCGCAGCACTCACCACGGTGCTAGACTCTTGTGGCCATGAGACATCTGATGGCCTCAACTCTATGAGACATACCCTGACTTCGCCACCACCTACTAAATGTTAGGTGCAAACACAGTTGTCGATAATTTCCATCTTCAATATGGGTTGTTGTGTCGTCTGGGCATATCTGTGTTCCATCAAGTGAGTGAGCAAATCTGATCTAGGAAGCCCACTACATTCAAGTGGTAGGACACTTTGGCATTGAAAATACAGTGGCGATGCTACAGAAACATTTCTACTAGTCAAAACTTCGACCGGAGGTCAGCAAGTATATCAGGTCCTGCACTGCCTGCGCTGTTGCCAAACTGACCACTAAGAAACAGGGCCTGTACACCCCTCTTCCTACTCCTGACAGGCCATGGGAATCCATCTCAATGGACTAAATTGTGGGCCTCCCATCCACCAAGCGGGGAAATGACTGTGTTTTTGTGGTTGTTGATCACTTTTCTACGATGGTGATTCTGGTTGCCTGCAAGAAGAGCATCACAGCAGAGGCTACTACCAATCTCTTCTTTGAAAGAGTCTGGGTACATTTTGGAATCCCGCAAACCATTGTCTCAGATCGAGATAGTCGATTTCTCAGCACATTCTGGTCAATCCTTTGTTCACTGCTGGACACCAAGCTCACCAAATCCACGGCCTTCCACCCCCAGACAGATGGACAAACCGAGGTTGTAAATCGAATGATTGTGCATATCCTTCACATGTATAATTCAAATCACCCTCGCACATGGGATGAGATTCTTCCTTATGTCCAGCATAGCTACAACTGATCCCTACATAGCTCAACCGGCCATAGCCCCTTTCAGGTGGGGTTGGGATTCCAACCATTAGGTCCCATAGATGTTGCATTTCCCCTTGCGGTCACCTCGACTGATTCATCTCCTGCTCCAACTGAAGCTAACAAAGCCACCCGGTTCATTGAGTGGATCCATCACATTCGTCGACATGTTCAATATATCCTACAAAAGTCCAATGACAAGTACAAACAACGCCATGATCAACATCGAGTGCCACATAAGTTTCAGGTGGGCAACAAAGTTTGGTTGCACTTGCAGAAAGAACGCCTTACAGGACCCCATCGGAAGCTTCACCCACTCTATTATGGGTCGTACACTATCACCAAGGCCATGGGGGATAATGATTTTGAGCTCAACATTCCTCCTTTCCTTGGCCTACACCCAGTGTTCAACGTGGATCTCCTTCGCCCTTATTTCCCACCATT
>JZKD02S0112825.1:309088-319821 GCA_000966675.3 Picea glauca
CTTGTTTCCGCTGCATTTTACAGTTTCAGCTTATTTCGTTATTGAATAGAAAACCAGTTTTATTGTATCTCTGTTATTTTGTGTTAAACACCTGTTAATAATCTGTATTCATTTCGTTCTGCTCATAAAATCTGAATCAATGTCACTTTTGTAGATTTATGGAATGTAACTAAGGGTCAAGTCACAAGTTGTGGAGCTTGGTGAGACGTTGGTCAGCCTCGCCATTATTAAATATATGATGTAGTGCACACAATGCCATATTTTGATGAAGAAAAATAAGAAGCAGAACATCTTTGTGGACGTATCCCAAGGGGGGTGAACCATAGTAAAACCTTTGTTAAAGTGTCGAATGTTGTCTCTTATGCTTTGATTTGCTTATTATGTTGAATGAATGAATAGATAAATGAATTCATTTGTTAGGGTTTATTTACAGTGCACACTAGAACAATTATGCATAATGAAGGGTTAAATTTAAATGAATGGTAGATATGAACAATGGCATGGTAAATCTGATGAATATTGAAGTAGAAGAGTAAATGTGCATAACATTCCCATGAGTTCCATCCCTTCCATGATTGCAAACACTTGGGTCATGCAATCACCCATAAGCCATCTCGGGTGAGACTATGTTGCGCACTATGTGTGCAGTGTTGCCTTATGGTTTACCAGAGGGGTCGATGGTTTCTAGGATTTTGTTGGAGAACTAAGGTAGAAACTGAGTTATCCCATACATCCAATAGTCGTAGACTACTTCAAAAGGATTCACATGAGTAGTTGTATGGTAATATGTTTTATACCACCATTCAGCTAGGGGTAACCACTGAGCCCACTGATTTTGCATGTTCGATGAAAAACACCACAAATATGTTTCCAAGAATTTGTTGACAAATTATGTTTGGCCATCGGTCTGGGGATGATAAGAAGTGATGAGATGCAATTGGGTTCCCTGGAGCCTGAATAATTATTACCAATTTTTTTTGGTGAAAGTAGGATCTCTGTCAGAGACAACAAAATGAGGCATCCCATGAAGCTTGAATATATTATCCATGAAAATTTGAGCCACTCTAGATGCAATGAATGGGTGTTGAAGAGCACAAAAATTAGAATATTTGGAAAGACGGACAACGACCACCATGATGACAAAATTATTGTCTAATTTAGGTAATCCCACAATGAAATCCATAGAAATATCCCTCTAAATAGTTGGTGGAATCAGAAGCGGTTGGAGTGTGCCCGAGGCTTTGATAGATTATCCTTCGTTGCATTGATAGATATCGCATTCAGACACAAAGGTGCAGGCATCCTATTTCATATCATCCTAGAAAAAAGAACGTTTAACCCTTTCATAGGTTTTGGTAAACCCAGAATTCCTAGTTGTGGGTGAAGCATGAATCTTAGAAAGCACTGTGGATTTAAGTAGCGACTAGTTTCTTAAATATAGACAGCCTTTAGAGCAGAGCTCTTCATTGTGTGAAGAGTACACTAAAGAAACTAGAGAATTGTCTTGCAATTGTTGGATCAATAGAGAAGTTTTGGGATCTTGTAGCCATTCTTGGAAAACAACTTGGAGCTAATCTGGTGCAATGAAGGAGAGGAAAAAAAGGAACCCTTCTTCTTCGTACTTCCTGGAAAGAGCGCCTATCACCACATTTTCTTTTTCCTTCTTATAAATTTTCTCATAATCATATCCAAATAGCTTGGTCACCTATTTTTGTTGCTCCAAGGATGAAATTCGGTGTTCCAGAAAATACTTGAGGCCCTGATGGTCTATTTTAATTTGGAAGCGTTTCCCTAATAGATAAGGTCGTCAGAGATCCATGGCATGCAGAATAGACAAAATTTCCTTTTCATAGATTTATTGGTCAATATATCACTCCAAAATTTGTTTGTTAGTGAAGGCCAAAGGCCTGCCATCTTGCATGAGAACTGCTCTGATTCCTTTCCCAAAAGCATCACATTTCAAGGAAAAAGTCTTTGTGAAGTTAGGAATGACCAAGACAGGAGTTTTGCACATAGCCTCTTTCAATTCTTGGAAGGAGTGATCAGTTGTTGGAGTCCAAGTGAAAGCGTTATTTTTAAGGAGAGCAGTAAGAGGTGTTGCAATTTTTCCATAATTCCTAACAAACCTGCGATAATATCCCATTAAACTCAGAAAACCATGCAAGCTCTTTAGATTTTTTGGGCGAGGCCAATCCTACATAGATTCAATTTTCTTAGGATCCATCTGTACCCCATCCTTGCTGACAATATGACCCAAGTACTCCACTTCCGAAGCTCCAAAGGAACATTTAGTTTGATTGAGGAAAAGTTGGCGCTGAGAGAGTAGACTAAGAACTTGATCCACATGGGTAGGATGTTATGTCCAAGTTTTACTATAGATGAGAATATCATCAAAGAAAACTAGAACAATATGACGAAGAAAAGGATGGAAAACATGATTCATGAGAATTTGGAAAGTGGAGGGAGCGTTACACATGCCAAAAGGCATTACCAAGAACTCATAGTGACCCTCTTGAGTTCAAAATGCAGTCTTAGGAATGTCTTCCTCTTGCATACGTATCTTATGGTAGCCAGAATGTAGATCAAGTTTAGTAAAGTAATAAGCACCACTCAATTTATCCAAGATATCATCAATGACATGAATGGAAAATTTGTCTTTAACGGTGATTTTGTTGAGGGCTCGAAAGTCTGGACACATGCGCCAAGTGCCTTCTTTCTTGAGTACTATGACCATAGGAGAAGAATATGGGTTGGTACTAGGGTGGATAACACCCGAGGTGAGCAATTCTTGAACAATTTTCTCAATTTCATTTTTTTGGGCAAAGGGATGACGATAAGGGAGAAGATTGGGAGGAATACTTCCTGGGACGAGAGGAATGGAGTGATCATGAACACCATGGGAAGGAGGAAGTCCCTAAGGGGTGGAAAAAATAACTTGGTGTTTGGAGATGATAGATTGGAGGTAAGGATGCACCAAGGGTGTCTCAATTGCTTGAATAGAATGAAGTTGGGAAATAATGCATGAATGACCTTTTTTTAGGAGCTTTTCCATTCTATGGGAATGGATGATCCCAGGGGAGCCTGTTGTGATGCATTGGAACTTATACTATTGGCTCGCATGTTGGAATTGCATGGTTAATTCCTTAAAGTCCATGAGGATGGTACCAAGAGTGTGTAACCATTCTGCACAGAGCACAACACCCATGTCGATAGAAAACATATGAGATTTCAGGTTGTAATAACCAATTTGGAGACACACATTTTCACAATGCCCCCCACATTTCATGCAACCTCTATTGGCAATCATGATTTGAAAGTTGTTGACTACATGGATATAGCAATTGGTTTCTTGGGAAATGTGATGATGAATAAAATTATGAGTGTTTCCACTGTCAATTAATATAATGACCTTTTGATGCTTAATGTAGCCAATTAGCTTGAGGGTTTGGGGAGTAGAAAATCCAGTGAGAGCATTCAGTGAAATGATTGGTTTGACTTCCGAGGGATCGGAGGGAGGAGTAATATCAGTTGGCTCGGGTAAATATGCCATAGGGGGGGTCTCGACCTCTTCTTCATAAACATCCTCAAAGATGGCCTAAAAATCTTTTGTGCCTTACACTTGTGCCCTAAAAAATATTTGTCATCACAATTATAACAAAGGCCCTTGAGTTAGTGTTCCGCCATTTTATCCCTAGTTAATTTTTGGATATTGAGAGGAGTGGGAGGAGGGGAAGGCTTGGTGGGTCGAGTGTAGGTAGTAAAGGAGGGTTTGTGGTTCTAGGTGAAGACAATATGTTGTGCTTCATTGGCACATTGAGTAGCTTCCAACCATGAGGGTGAGCCATGAGGACCTAGGCGCGAATTCCATCTTTGAGGCCCCTGATAAAACATTCCCAGAAGAAAGCAACGGACATGCCCTCCGTTATGAAATCCAAGTGTTCAAAGGAAAATATAAAGTCTTCCACTATGCTATATTGTTTCAACTTGGTCAAATGACCGAGATAGTGGGTGTCAGTGTTAAAGCGTTCATAGAGTTTTGCAACAAACTGTGTCTAAGAAACATACCCTTGGCATGTATTTATACGCCATCACCACCATTTCCAGTGTTCAAGATCGAAATAGAGGACGCCATAATGAATTTTGGCCAACTCATCAGTAATTCCATGCAATGAGAAATAATGTTCCATTTGAGTGACCCAACATATGGGATCTAATCCATCAAATTTGTTCACATCAACTCTGGGAAGACGGGGGTCATGAGAAAGGGAATTGGAATGAAAGGCCATATTATGGGAAGAGTTCTCACCTTTAAAGTGTGAAGGTTTTTCAAAGGAGGGAGATCCATGGGATTATTTTAACCATTGGGTGAGGGATGCCAATTCGACCTTAACATTGTCCAAGTTGCCCGTAACTTTAGCCTTGAAGGTTTCCAAGTGGGCATTGGCGGAAGAAAGTTCAAAGGTTAGTCTTTGGATGTTCTCCTTCTTCTGTTGGGATTCATCTTACAGGTTGAGGAATTTTTGGTTGCGAGTGGTGGACATTGGGGAATGAGGGGTGTTGAGGAGGGGGAGTGGGTCCATGAAAAAAGACTAAAAAATTATATATATTACTGAGTGTTCAGGGTGAAAAGAGGAAGGAAACGAGATAGGTGTCAAATAAGGGTGCTGGGAAGGGGTCGATTCCATGGGGGAAAAAAACTTGAAAATAATAAGTACCACTGCGATCAAGACGAAGAGAGGAATCCAATGGGGTAGGTATCAAATAATGGGTGGGTAGGACCTGGAATTTTTTTTGTTTTTTACTCTAAGTTATACTCTGATCTGAATAATACTGCAATGTCGAAATACCCAAATTATTAATAGGAAAAAAGGTGTAGTAATTTGGCAACCTAAATGCAAGAGGCAAGGTTGCACTTCAATAGATCTTGTATGTTCCTTTTATGTTTTGTTTCCATCCCAAGGGTTAGTGTTTTTAGGGTTCTTACAAACAAGGGTTTGCCTTGTTCTATAACTCTCTGATATATGTGTGGGGTCGAATAGTAGTACTCAACCCAATATCTCAGGGCACCAACTAAGGAGGTTGGATCATACCCTTAGTTGTACTACTAGATTACCCAGGTACTAGAGAGTATATTCCCAAGTGTTGTTCTCGATGGCACTATATCATTCAGGCAGTCGATCAGTTGATCTATGGAGGGTTGCAGGATACCTAGGCCAGCCATATACAGATGCTACCTATTTCGCTACCACTCGAAGGGGCACTAACATGAGTTACAAGGGTGTCCAACAATGTGAGATTAATTACCTCTTATATTTCCTGCGTGTATGCTTCCCCGACCATGGATTTATGTGTTGAACGATAGATCATTGTAGTTTTAAGATGTCAAAACACGTCTCTACCCTAAAAAAATAACCCACCATCCCTGCCAAAGAAAGTGTTGTGATACCACTTGTTAGGTACCAGATCTAATATAATAGCAGAAACAAAAATAAGATAGAGAATAACAGTGGAACAACAAAATATAAGTAACCACGACACCAAAATAATAGCTTTATTGATAGGAAACAATGTTCACTTGCCTCTTCGAGGGGGCAACCTCCAACAAAGCATCGCTCTATTACAATAATTCTCCAGACAAGAACCTCTCATACCTCCTACTCTTATTTATACTAATTCTATCTTCTAAAGAACATTCTAGAGGAAGATCTCTCTAGAAGCGGAAGCTTCTATTAGGTCTTCTTACATTAACTTGTTCACATTTATTAAATAGGCCTTATTAACTAATGTCGACCTTTATTACATGGAAAATATATTATTCTACATACATGAGAGGTTAGGGGGTTAGATCCCTAACAATATTCACCATATTTAAATATGCAACCCATAGAGTTTAAGTTGAACATTTTGAAATTTCTCCCTCTTGTGGATCTCACTAAGTTATGTTGTGCATGCACGAATTTTAGGTTTTTGTATATTAATGATGAATTGTGGAAAAAGTATGTATATGATATTCAGAGCTTATGTTGTAGAAATGATAGAGACGATAAAATAAAGACAATAGAGATCCCCTATCCATAGAAGTATGGTCTCATATTCTAGTATATCCTTGCATGCCAAAAAAATTGAAGAAGAAAAACTATGAAATTAAATATGCAATGGCTTTATAATCCTCTGAGATTGTCATATAGTTGATAACACTTAGACTTATTTATGGTGTTTGTGGATTCAAGATGAATATATGTTGCTTTCCATCAAACAAATCCATTCAACATAAAATTTCTCCATTCCTAGAGATTAGAGCAACTTAACATACCTACAATACCCCTTGCTTACAACTTTCCCTAAAGGAGAAAAATTAAACGCATGTCAAAGACTAGGGGAACTTACTCAATTAACAAAGAGATGCAAAGTTTCCTAGAAGTTATAAGCTTGTGTCACTAGAATAGTGAATCCAAACTTATTACCACTATGTAATAGAAATGATCGACCAAATAATCCTTTTGTTTCTTTGGTGAAAACATTGGAGCAACAATGGTTTCTTTGAGTACTTATATCTATGAAACACAAACATCAACACATGGGATTTCTTGTTGTGAACGAAAGGATAGAAACCCTAAGATATGTGCTCCTAACATCCATCTTAACTCTATATGTATCAAGCGTTGAGAGGGATCAAATCCATTGACATGCAAAAATTTCCTCAAGTTTTGCATGTAGTTGAATTTGGTCCCTGTCGACACTTGATAGATTCTGAGTTAAGATGGATATATGTTGGTCTATTTTATTATAGTGTTCCTTTATTTTAGTTTTTTATTGTTATAGTTGGTTCTTTTTTTATTTTTCATTTTTACATAAGAACATTTTTTCAATTTAATGTATTAATATGACACATAGTTGTAGATGCATGTAATTACCCTTTGTTCAATACCATGGACCTATCATAACAAACTCATTTACTAAAAACAACAAAGAGAAACATACATACATATCTTTTGTTTATTAAGGAAGGTTGTATTTTAATTTTTTAAGATAATTTATTTAGTGAAACATGCTCACTTATTCATTTTGAATGTAAATTCATCTTAATTTTAGATTTATTAAGCATTGACGATAAAATTAAAATTTAAAAATTCAGGTGAATATCTCTCCATGTTTAAATTATCATGAAGGAATATGGATCTACTTCGATGTGCATCTCTCTCTCTCTCTCTCTCTCTCTCTCTCTCTCTCTCTCTCTCTCTCTGTTACACATCAAAATTACTCACTTCAATAGTGTCGCAAGTGTTGTAAGTGTCGCATCTTGTCCACAAGTATCGCATCTTGACCACAAGTGTCGCAAGTGTCACAGACATCATACTACCATCTTGCCTATGTCGTGCCTCTAACGACATCATAAGGACACTTAAGACACCTCAAAGACTAGTTTTGAAGAAGAGAAATCAGTTGACAAGGAGTACAATCCTTTTGCCACTGGAAAACCACTCAAAAATGGATTTTGGAGGGAAGCGCTCCCCTACTCACTATTAGGGAGTGCTAGCACTCCCTGGGCCTTTTTGGGGGAGCGTTCAAATGCTCTATGTACCCTTTTGGGGGAGCGCTACCTTTTCTGAGCGGATTTTTGGTTTGTTGAGCTAAAACAGGGAAGAATCCCCTCAATTTCTGAAGGTGGTTGGATTCAAATAGAAGGTCAAGGAATGATATTAGGGAAGATCCTCAACTGAACGAGAAGAATCCTCAACTTATCCCAAATATCTCTCAAGTGGTTGGGCCTCTCCAAGGTTATATAAGGAGGCCTCCTCATGGTGAAAGGGGAGGTGGAGACTAGAGATTGATACCAAACTTATGATCCTATAAGTTGTATTAACAGAAAATATTGGAGATATGAAACTTATGATCCCATAAGTGAGATGTCATCAAAGCAATCAATGTAGATTACTTGAGCAAAGGGGTTGGACAAGGAGAACTGGAAGAAGTTGTTGCACCTTCATCAAAGGATTGCAAGTACTTTTACTTGTTCTTATCAATATATCAATGCTTGGTCTGTTTCTTTCAAACTTATGTTTGTTCCACATGAGTTTGTCTTCAGTAGATAGATCTATGTTTGAGCTAATCTCAGTAGAATAGGAAGTCCATTCTATATTTGTTTGTTCTACAGGACCTATCAGGGAACTCAGGATCGAAGCTCAGCCTGGAATTTGCAAGGACAAACGTCGTTAATAAGGTACATATATTTCTTCTTCTCCTTCATATATTAGCTTGATTAGACCTAAAAGGATGTCAGTGTCCATGTTAAGCACTTTTTTGTCTTGGCCTTAGGAGTCTAGAGACCAAGAAGAAATTTGCTTGTCCACAGGAGGATTCACCTGTAACAGAAATTGGCGACTCCACTGGGGAGGAGCTCTGATTTTTGTTTCCTTTCCTAGATCTTGTTTTGGCCCTTTTCCCACTCATTTGACCTTCTCCATATTGTCTTTTTTTATTCTTAGACCTGATTGATTTCCTCTTTCTTTCATCTTCTTCACCTTGATTGACTGAGTCTGTTTAGAAATTTGGTTTTCTGAGATTTTTTCTGAGTTTTGAGAGCATAGCGCTCTCCCTCCCTTGCTATCAGAGCGCCAACACTCCCCATTGGCCTTACATAGAGCATTGGAATGCTCTGGTTCCCCTTACACCAGAGCGTTACCCCCTTTCTATGAGAAATTCTCCAGAATTTTCATCTTCTGAAGCTATTTCTTATTTTTGGCATTGGCTCAGGAGTTTTATAAATCTCAGTTCATCTTGGTATTGGCCTTCAACACCCTGTTTTCTAATAACTGATCCTCTTTTGTTTGCAAATTTGACATTTTCTTTCCTTACCTTGAAGTCACTCTTTGTCTTTGCTGACCTAGAGTTAACTTGTTGTTTTCTTCTCATTTATCTGACTGAGTGGAAGATTTTGTGAGGAAATCCAAAGGTCTGTGAACCTTTCCATTTGATCTTTGGGGTCAGTTTTCCATCATTTCTCTTTTGTTTAAGGTTTTTTGGTTCGTGTTTGCAAATTTGGTTATCTTTGTCTTTCTTGTTTATTCACGACGAGAGTGTATTTTTGTTTGTGTGAGGTTTGCTTCTAATTGTTTAATCCTAAAGTCTGGTTGACATTAGAAGTTTTACATATGATTATCATTCACATATAAGCAAAAGGACATATTTTAGTGATTGGTTTGGATATTATAAGGAATTTTTGAAATTTTTTAGCATTACATGGGATTTGATTGAGAAACAATTGCATGAGGATGTTGCATCTTAGTGTTTGATAGTGAAAGGAACTTTCTCTCTTTCCCTTAAATAGGCATTCATCGAAAGACAAGGACTGCTTATCATTTCCTTGTGCATTTTTTGGGAATTGAGTCACAATACCATCAGTTTCACTTTCATACACCCTTGAGTAAAGAACAGTTGTAAAATTATCACTAATTAAAATTTATCTAGACCATTTTTGTTTTTAGAATCTTCCACCAACATTAGACTAGGACTAGTACTTTGGATTAGGCCGTGAGTACAACTCTCCAAAGTTTTTCAAAACAAACATTAGCATCTTGGGATAGAGAGAGAAAATCCAATTGTCATATAGGATTTATGGGATCTCCCTCTCACACGGGGGTTACGCACGAGGTCGCATTTGAGAGAATTACGAAGATTATCCCTCTGTGGTTCAACTATTTGTAGTGGTCGGATCGTATATTGGGGGTCACTTGAGGGTATACCCACGATTATGTGTGGGAGCCTCTCAAGTTGATTTCGGACCTGTTATCCTACCCATACGTTCGAATCAGACTGTCGACTGTACCCACCCAGGGGCTGACTGCGAGCTGGAACAGACATCGGTCAAACTCACTCGAGCTCCTTGGAGGGTAAATCCACAATTACTACGTGGAAGCTTGCACCAAGGTGAAATTCTGTTAAGTAGGTTGCCATTGTAACTGTTCCACCATATCCTAGCCCCTTATTGACTTGATCACATGACATTGGATTTCATCACCAACTAGTACTATCATCGAGAGAAGTTTTGTTTGCTTGGTTTTGATTCCTAGATTTTGTTAGCGTATGTTGTTTCTTTTCATTTGTTTGCCCTAGATGTTCGATGTGTATTGTTATTCTCCAAAATTGATCCTGTAGATGATAAAGGTCTTCGCCGATCGTGTAGGATGCAAGGGCTTCCTCTGGAAGGCTACCAACCCTTACCTCCTAACCCTCTAGAAGACAACTACCGTGGAGAGGTAGAAAAACAATCTGACACTAGGAGTGTTGTTACTCCTCCGTTAGACAATCCAGAAGGTGCTTTGGTTACAGTTGAGAATCCCACTCCTTGGACTACATCTGTGTCGGAAACCCCTCTCGAACCACTTTTACTTCGTTTAGACTCCCTTGGGAACATCATAGATGAAGAGGTCCCACAGTTACCTGAGAGAATTTACCGAAACATATATGGGATCCACAGAACCAATCTTTGGCGATGAGTATAGGACTCTTATTCATCCTACCACTGCAGTAGATACAAATCCCACACCTGCTCATTTTGTATGGAGGACTTTATCATGACGCGATCTCTATGAGAATTTTGAATCCATTCGACAACCCTTTAATCCTCATGACCATCCTGTTGAAACTGGGCCATCCGGTCAAACTGTGAATCACCCCATCGATCAGGTCATTAACGCTACTGTTACATCAGCACAAGTTCATCCTAATGTTGG
>JZKD02S0112825.1:326336-359041 GCA_000966675.3 Picea glauca
CATATTCATGAGTGGAGATGATGATGAATGATGATCAAAGCAATCATTCCTGACCAATTATTGGAAGAATGGTTTACTAAATCACGTTTACCCCCGATTGCTCGTGATGTCGCTATGGGTGGCGTAGTCACCGAGGAAGAAACCATTGCTCGAGCTCAGTACTTAGATTTGGTTTATTCACAATCTGGTACTTTGTATGAGTTTCTTCTGAATGTTGCTCGAGCTAATGCTGATCCATCAAAGTCGTCATCCTCATTTCATGCAGACGGTGTTATCGGTTCCGTTAAAACTCAATCTACTTCCCAGTCAACCACACTCTCCTCTACCTCCCCCCAAACTCAGATATCTGAGGTGAATGCAGTTCAATCTGCCCCTTCACAACAATCCATAGGTAAGAAGAAGGAAAAAAATAAATCAAAAAATACTAATAACAATGAACAACCAAAAAATTAAGCTCAAACACCTACTACCGAAAAGCAGCCACAGCGGAAACCGAAATTCCCATGTATCATTTGTGGTGATGATCACTACACTAGAGACTGTCCACATCACGATGAAGTGGCCAAACTTTTCTAGGGAAATTCACAACCCGCTATGCTTACTCAGCCTTTTCCACAGCAGCAATCCATGGTTGCTCAAACCCCCTCTCCTGGGGGCATTTCTAGCCATCTTCATGATGAGGCCTCGACAAGTGCCCATATTTATATGTTTAATGGGATTAATTTGACCACTCTCTCTAAGACATACGATACACCGGTTAAACCTGACAAAGGAAAGGTCCCTAACAGTTCTTTACCGAATCCATCAACATCCTCTATTATTCCTCCATCTGTTAGTCCTCCGTCTAGACCACTTCAGATTGAGAAACCTTCATTTGACTCTATATTACACCCTCCTAAGAGAACTATCCGTAAATCTACCTTTAATCCTAGTTCACGTGCCACCCAGAACTACAACATTGTTGAAGATTTGGCTCAAGCACCGTGTGCTATGTCTGCGTTAGAAGTTCTACAACACTTCCCCAGTCAACGTAGAATTCTCTTGGTTGTTATTGGCACTGTTGATCCTGAGTCGTCCAACAATATCATGTTTAACCTGGACAATTATACATCTCGACTCTCCCACCAACTTGCTTTCCAAATTGATGTTGTTGTTCACAATCAACAAATTCACCGAACCATCTTGGATGAGGGAGCCTCTACGTGTGTCATGTATTTAGTATGTTGGAAAATTTTAAACTCACCTGCACTTAACAAATCCCCAATGATGTTATGCACATTCGATGGGAGAGGTTTTCATCCCCATGGGCTTTTACAGTCCCTGCCCATCCAGTTAGGTGGAAAAACCGCCACTGTTGATGTCGAGGTGGTCGATGCTCCCCTCGATTGCAACTTGTTACTTGGAAGAAGTTGGTTTTATGCTATGACTATAGTTTCCTCGACGGTGTTTCAATGTGTACAATTTCCTCATCAAGGCAAAATTGTCACTGTCGATTAGTTAGATTTCTGTACACCCGACGCTCGCACTCCCGCTACCAACAATATTCCATTCTTGGGAGATCACAAGATCGTGTATGAAAGCATTAGTGTTGGCTTGATGAAATATTTTGTCCTTATGGGTACCTTCCCTCCACCACTTCCACCGAATACACATCATATTTCCACCGTCGATATGATTTCAACCACGACTTATCAATCTTCGGGATCATCTGACCCTTGGATTGTACCTAGTTCCTTGGAATTCGATGCGCTAGGTGACACCATGCCACTTAGTCCAGCCGAAACATCATACGTTGTTGTCCAATCCTCTTCTCCCTTTTTGGATGACCAACATCTATTGGCACCCGACAGTTACTCGATGCCATCGTGGTTAAATTCCTTGTCGTCTGCAATCGACTACATTTCCCCAATCTTTCCTTCTGATGAATCTATTATGGAAATGTTGAGCATTGATGAGCTACCTTGGGATAATAACCATCATCGATCTTCCTTTCTTCCCCCTTGTGAATAAATTCAAGGATATATACACTCTATCTTCCCTCCTGATGTTGATTTTTCGTTGTCTCCCATGACTTCAACTTTTGATGATTTGGATCCGGTAGTTGACATGGTGATCTCTTCGATAGGGCTATTGGAGCCTGATCTCCTTACCCTTGTCGCGACCCTCGACATGTGTTCCTTCCAGAGTGATTTTCTTCTATCTAGTGAAGATCTCTTGGAAGCCATGATCGAGTTTTGTCCCTTAACATGGTGTCCTCCCAAAGCATTATTCTCTTGGAAGCCATGATCAATAAGAAGTCACGAGCATAGTTTCTCTTCTCTGTAGCAAGCTCATTAAAAAATGAAACAGAGGTCACGAGCACAGTTTCGCTTCTCTGTAGAAAGCTCGTTAAAAAATGAAACAAAAGCTTTGAGCATAGTTTTCCTCTCTGTAGCAAGCTCGTTAAAAAATGAAATAGAAATCTGGGGATTGAACCCGGAACCCTGAGCATAGTTCTTTTCCTGTGTCAAGCTCGTTAAAAAATGAAACAGTCACCTCTCTTGAACCTTATTTTCATCCACCCTTATCCTTTTTCTCCATCTAGTAGATAAATTGGTGACAACCTCAACGTCGATGAATGAATTGAAGCTTGGAGGGCATGTCTCCAGCCTTTTATGATCATTATGAAGTTAAGCCACTATCTTTCAATATGGGGGCATACCGAGATTATTTTTTGTTCTTTCTCGTGCTCGAAAAAACATGAGAATGTAACCGAGTAGACTTTTATTACTTTTTCGGACTCGTAAAGGTTATATGAAAAAGGAACCCCCTGGAGTCTTCTTTAAACTCTTTTCAGACTCTCTAAACGTGAAAGTATTGTCGAGTGATCTTGCTTTCTTTCCCACTCGTTAAAAGGTTTGAAAGGGCATCTTTCGAGTGATAATTTATCTCTTTTTTGGCCTCATGAGACTAACATTACAAAAAAGGACAACATTGGAGTTGTCTTTAAGTTGTTTTTAGACTCTCTAAATATGAAAAACCACTGAGTTTACCTTCTCAGGACTCGTCAAACAATCATACATTAAAGGGCCCATACGGGAACGAACCCTTACTTCTTCCAGTTCGTTAAACAAAGGAAGGGGGACTTACCAAAGGTGAGTCATATAGAGCATGTTTTACCCTCCTCAAGCTCGTTAAATTAAAAAGAGGTACTCGTCTATCTGGATGGGGGAAAAATTGAAAGAAGAAAGCCAAGAAGTTTTTGAGAACACTAACAGTAACTCTTACGGTCGCCCTTGAACACGACACTTTGTCATTGCATGCATTTTAATCCATTGAACCTCTGCACTGCGCCAATCCTCTGAGTTTCTTTTACTCCTTTGGGTCACCTAACAAAAGTCACAGCATACACTGCATCATCAAGTTTTGTTCCATGTCACGTTTTTGCTGTTGTGCCTCAGTGTTCAAGGGAAGTATCTGCCTCGAGAGTCAGCCATCACAAATATCATGTTTCAATACCCATTTTAGTCCATGTTCATTTTATCTACCAATTACATCTATGTGTCAGTTTCATGTCGTTGATGGGGGATATATCAAGTCCTTCCTTCGACAAGTCTATTCATGTCAACTTCAACACATTATCCAGGAACTATACTTAGAAACTAGTTAGTACCTTGGGACCTGCATGCCTTAATGGAAAGCCACTTCATGTCCGACAGTGGGTTTACATCATTGACCCATGATCGGGTGATTCCATGGATGTTTGACTTCAGCTCATCTATTCACATTCGTTGGAATGTACTAGAGTACCTTGGGAATCATTGACATCAATGGTGATCTCCCTCGCACTTGTTAACGGTTTACCTCATTGACCGGTAATCAAGTGGTTTCTGCCATGTTCGACATTAGGACATCTATTCACATGGTTAGATTCGTACTACATCGGGATCAGTAAGAAGACCCTGGGTTGAGTTTTCACTCTTATGTATACTTTTCCCAAGTTGCGAAGGAGTTTTCTTTTGAACTATGACACATATATTGTTACATAGATCCACTTTGTATTGATCGTGGCTATGTCTTGTCATCTCGTAGATCCACTGTGTATTCTTCGTGGCTATGATCAGTTCAGGTCATAGGAGTATAGATCCACATTGTATCTTCAGTGGCTATACCATTTTGTCAATACAATTATGGATCCACGGTGTATTTTATGGCGGCCATACCTAAAAAGTCTTTATCACTCAAGCATAGGTATGCCTGCCTTGGGTTTGAAACATGTCATAATATTTGTTTGATGGTTGTGTGCAGCTTGTTCCAGCTTCTTTGCGTCCATACCCTTTCTCTAAAAAGTCTACAAAGTACTTCAGTCATCATCATCTTCTAACTTCTCACTTTGGGGGGCAATCTGTTACACATCAAAATTACTCACTTCAATAGTGTCGCAAGTGTCGTCATTGCAAGTGTTGTAAGTGTCGCATATTGTCCACAAGTATCGCATCTTGACCACAAGTGTCGCAAGTGTCACAAGAATCATACTACCATCTTCCCTATGTTGTGCCTCTAACAACATCATAAGGACACTTAAGACACCTCAAAGACTAGTTTTGAAGAAGATAAATTAGTTGACAAGGAGTACAAACCTTTTGCCACTGGAAAAACCACTCAAAAATGGATTTTGGAGGGAATCACTCCCCTACTCACTGTCGGGGAGTGTCAGTGCTCCCTGCGCCTCTTTGGGGGAGCGTTCAAATTCTCTGTGTACCCTTCTAGGGGAGCGCGACCTTTTCTGAGCAGATTTTTGGTTTGTTGAGCTAAAACAAGGGAGAATCCCCTCAATTTTTTAAGGTGGTTGGATTCGAATAGAAGGTCAAGGCATGATTTTAGGGAATATCCTCAACTTATCCCAAATATATATCAAGTGGTTGGGCCTCTCCAAGGTTATATAAGGAGGCCTCCTCATGGTGAAAGGGGAGGTGGAGAATAGAGATTGATACCAAACTTATGATCCTATAAGTGGTATTAACAAAAAAGATTGGAGGTATGAAACTTATGATCCCATAAGTGAGATGTCATCAAAGAAATCAGTGTAGACTACTTCAGCAAAGGGGTTGGACAAGGATAACTGGAAGAAGTTGTTGCACCTTCATCAAAGGATTGTAAGTACTTTTACTTGTTCTTATCAATATATCAATGTTTGGCCTGTTTCTTTCAAACTTATGTTTGTTCCACATGAGTTTGTCTTCAGTAGATAGATCTATG
This sequence comes from Picea glauca, assembly GCA_000966675.3. NCBI lineage: Eukaryota > Viridiplantae > Streptophyta > Pinopsida > Pinales > Pinaceae > Picea > Picea glauca. The sequence goes on from JZKD02S0112825.1 coordinate 331,575, forward strand.
TTTGAGCTAATATCAGTAGAATAGGAAGTCCATTGTATCTGTGTTTGTTCTATAGGACCTATTAGGGAGCTCAGGATCGAAGCTCAGTTTGGACTTTGCAAGGACAAACGTTGTTAATAAGGTACATATCTTTCTTCTTCTCCTTCATATATTAGCTTGATTAGACCTAAAAGGATGTCAGTGTCCATGTTAAGCACTTTTCTGTCTTGGCCTTAGGAATCTAGAGACCAAGAGGGAATCCGCTTGTCTGCAGGAGGATTCACCTCTCTCTCTCTCTATATATATATGTGTGTGTGTGTGTGTGTGTGTGTGTGTGTGTTCATTTTATATTAAGAAAGACAATAAAAAATATATTCTTCATGAGTCAATGGCACTATACAAAATAATTAAGAAATAATTATGACCCCTTTTCTTAGTTTGTCACTAGATGATAGAATCCAAAAGGAATTTAACATTGACATACAACTTCTTGATAAAGACAAAAAAGGAACCAATTAGTCTAACGAAGAACATCTTCCTCAGTTTGACCTTTCTTTCCTTTCCTTCTTTTTGACTTATATCCAACCTTCTATGGGTGGACCTTCAATGGATAACTGAACATCAACCTTTTTCTAGAAAACTTGGTTCTTGTTTGAATTTCAAGATTCAGTTTTGTATTTTCTTTTCACTCCAACAATAATCTCATTAGATTTCATTGGAGAAGCCTCCTTAAGCCTTCCAACTTCTTGAACCTTCATGGACTTCTAATGATCTACATTCTAATTTCTTAGGTCTACATTCTTATCCTCTCTAGTCCCTTATATATCTACCACTTTTGTTTTCAACTCTCTTCTTCAAATTCATCTAGTGGCACAAAAGGTTGTTAGATTTTTTTGTTTGCGAGGAGGACCCTTTTTACTCTTATCATGAACTTTCGACTGTGGACAAAAGTCTTGAAGGTGACCAATGTTCTTACAAGTCCTACAATGAAAAACTATGTTTTTATAATCTAATATCTATGTCCACCTCCATTCACCCTATTTTAGAAACAATCTATTTAGGAGACCCTTTCTTAGGTCAATATCCACAGAGATGTAGGCATAAGTGTATAACCCATCTCTTCCTTTTCAATATCTATTTTGATAAATCTAACCAATGAGTTCTCAATTACTTTAAAAACTAAAAATATCCAAAAATGAAGAGGCAAGTTAAGAAAGATCACCCAAATGAGCATTTTGGAGATCACCATTGTCTCTAGATTAAATTCTAGAAACCATGGAATCATGAAAAGTCCTACTCTACCCTAGAACCAAGGTCCCCAGTTAAGGACGTTTGGGTAATCCTCCTTAGTTGGTAGCTAAACAACAAATAATCCCTTGGAACAAAAATGAACCTCATATAATTTGTTCCAATTGGTAAAGATCCATTGGTACAGGTCTACAGATCGAGGCCAAAATCCAATGAATCTACATATGACTACATAATGTTGATAGTATAAGTTGTTGTTTTCAAATTTCGGATGTGACACTTCAATAATTGGTATTTCATCGAATTTTTTACCAAATAAGGGTTAGGCATCACTGGGTTTTGTGCTACTAGAGGAGTGGTTTTAGATTTAACCACATATAAAAAAGAGATTGGTTTTGAAGATGAAGTTCTCCTAGATCCCCCTCCACCTCCCCACAATATAAGAACCAAAAAAAGTGTTAAATCCCTACGTATATTATAATCATATAAATGGGATTGTTCCTTGAGTTGTTTCCCTACATATAACATCCTCTATTGCTATGCAGGAATCCTCTACAAATTATCTAACTTATATTTAACATATATATAAATAGAGAGAGAGAGAGAGAGAGAGAAAACACCTCTCAATGCAATTAATTGTTTTGATCTAACATGCATGTGTTATAGACATGAAACATCTCACCCACCTAGGCTATATAAAGCACCTCTCAACGCAATCGATAATTCATCAACCACTGTCAAATTCTTGAAGCTATGTAGGGTATGTTGTGTAGTGATGCAAGTGCAACATGCCTAGCTTTGCACGCCTTTATAGTAATAGCAAGGAACATGTGTGGTTGTATTTTTTTTTATCTAATCAAGTCTCCATTCACATTCCCAAATTCTAAGGACTAGGACTCATATGTGTCTAACTAGACCATGACTTTAACAATATATTATTATTATTATTAATTAAAATTTGTAAATATATTAGAACATAAGTAACTATAGTTTGTATACTTCAAGTATTTTTGTTCATATAGTAGAGAGTTTATGAGGCAAATTTTATAGAAACTTGACATATTGGTTAAATTAAAGATATGAATGTAACATGTTGGATGTCATGAATCGTCAATATTTATTAAATTTTTTAAAACAATGATTGATATATTTGTATTAGAAAAAATTACAATTGAACCGGATAGTGTTGTAATACAAAAGATGGAGATATTGGTTGCAATGTGCTAATGAACATAGAGTTTCATTTGTGAAAAAACCTTAAGCTTGCCTATCTAGTTCTTATTCTGATAAACATGGTAGATGTGTTGCCTTACAAACTCATAAAACAACAAGACAAACATGACATGTAGAGAAAATTACTAAGAAATTGGCATGTGAAGGGCATCTACTGTCAGGACAACTCGAATATCCGGAGCAACTTCCATCGACCGCATTTCCATATATGATTGATCCATAGGGGAAAATCACCTACAATGGCCACCAATTCCCACTATGAAGAGAACTAAGTGTCCATTTCCTCCTCCTTGGCTAAAGAAAATCCACAGTGGAATGAATGACCAACAAATTTAATAGAGACCAAAGGTAGGGAAGTCATTAACACACCCCAACGGAGGTGTAGATGGGCCAAAATATTATTAACTAGTGAGTGTAGAGATTCCAGCTTAGAATCCAACTCAAGATAATTGTTCCTTTGAATATGCATGAAGGTGATAAATTCTCGTCCTAATTCGTTGAGCATCAGTAATTGAGTGGTTATTTCCACCACACATTGGCCTAACACTTGATTTTCTAGTCTATCCTTAGATATCTTGATCAGTTTGCAAGTGATACCTTGGTTTATCAATTGAGTTTTATGAAAGATGGGCGCATTTTTCTAATCCTTGCAAACTTCAACAATGTCATTCAATTGAGGCTAGGGAAGAAACATACAAATGATTACTCTAAGATTATCTGAAATGATCATGGCAATGGTGGACTTGAATCTTTTTGAGTGACTAGCTTCCAAATATCTTGAAACTTTAGTTAAGTGATTATTCAACTAGCTAAAATTTTCCATCCATTCACAGTAAGTGAGCACAATATGTGAAAGGTGACTAGTTAGATATGCAGGGCCAAGCACTTTCAAGGCATATTTTACTACTCGGACATGATTAATCATTCCCTAAAATAGGCATCATCCCCACAATATTGTAAAATCTCATTGTTCCCCCCATCTACCAGTGCTAGAAGAAAACATAAAAATGGTGAAGGATTGGGAAAGGAAATTAAGCTTATTTTGGGGGCATGCAGATATCTTTGTGAGGGCTATGGATGCTCGTTGGCAACAAAGAAAGGTCTATTATGTCGAGGTGACACCATCAGGGATATGGATGCTCATAGGTAGTGGAGAAACACCATAGCGATGTGAGACAATCTATCCATATAAATATTTAACCAACATTTAACAAAGCCTCGTGACTATGATTATAACATGGAACATCAAGTTATACTCCAAGGAAAATTAATTAATTATACATCTATTTTTTAAGATATGTTGATGAGTCATTGAAACTAAAGAGTTGGAATACTTTGGGATCACATAATGAAGAGATTTCCATTGAAACCCATTGTCTGGAAGTTAAGGTATGATCATTTAAAAAGAATGAATCTTTCATTTTCCAAAATCTTCACCAGATGGTGAAGTTATAAAGATTCATGGTTTTTCAAAGTGTGTCACCATTTGTTAAGGTCTCAACAAGCCCCAAGTTTTTGAAAACTTGGGGACCCTCTTTTCTTTTCTTTTAAGTGGTAAATCCTTGAACTTTCATTTTGGTTTATTTTTGTCTCTTAATCCTATTAAGGGAAACACGTTTTGTTTTTCTATTGATTGATATTTTTGCTTGTATGACCTTTTCAGTGCATTCATTTAAATTATTTGAAGGCCTTATCCAACCTTTTTTTTCTAAGGAAATCCTGGCGAAAAACCCTCTGAGTACTTCCCCATGATTCATGGATGGTAAATGGGGTAAATCATCAACATTGATTATGAAGCCTCATGCTGAAGGGATCAAGAGAGTTGAACCCATGACCTCCCCAACTAATCATTGGAGGAGAGATCTCATGCTAGGCTCAATACTGCTTGAGCTAACCCTCGAGGCTAAAGGCCTTATCCGACCTTATTTCCAAAAGGATGAATTTTGTTTTTACCTTATCCAATTTGGAAATTGAGTTTTTATTAATCAAAACACTTTTATTGGTTTTTCATGATTTTCCAAGCAAACCCTATTTTCTTTAATTAAGTGATCCTATTCGAAATTGAAAACTATTTTCAAATTGGGCTAGTATGTCACCTCATTCATTCACACTTTTGAACTTAGGTATTGTTTCCCAATTGGGCCCAATATTAAGATCAGGTCTCTTCTCTATCTTCCAAACCTTTAATCTTCCATGATATTCAAATCTATCTTGATTTCTAAATCGGGTTGATTCTCCAATTTGGTTCCCCTTTGTTGATTATCTTTCATGTTTCCCTTTGATTTTTTTATTAATCCAAATCTTTGAATCATACCTCTTTTCTCATCCTTCAATTGAAAGTTCTTTCTAATCTTTCATTTGCACCCAATTTCCTAACCAATCCTTCCTTTCAATCTCTTGAAGCAAGTCCCCTCTTGATTTTCCAATTGGGCTCTTTTGTGTAGTCGGCTGCATTTGAATGGTGATATTTAACTTGATTTCCCAATCATGCATGATCTTTGGATCAAACTCTTTCTCTTATCTATCTCTAAGTCATGTCTGATTTTCCAATTGGGCTTGACCTCTCAATTGCGACTTTTTCAACTTTGTGTTTGAAAGACTTTTTGGGCCCAATTTTTTGATCAACCCCGATTTTACAATTGGGGAACCTTGTCCTATCATTCAAACCAATATTTTTCTCCCCCGATGCCTCAATTGGGCTTGATTTTCTAATCAAGCCACTTCCATTTACCCTTCAAAAGTCATTCCTTTTTTTGTCATATTCAATCCCCTCATTTTTTGAATCGGTCAATATTTTTAGGGATTGAATAAGGCCTAAATGATCACTCTTCCTTTTGAAGGGACATTTGAATGTGTGCATTGATGATTATCCCTTCACCTTGGTATTGTTAACATTGTGGTTGCATTGAATGATTATTGTTTCAAAATATTCACAATTAATATTGGTATCTCGGTGCTTAGACTTCAAATAAAATAGAAGTTTTTGCATGTATGATATTCACATAATCCAAAAGTTGTATTTGAAGTGTTCATTTCTACTAAGGTCAAGTTCCAACAATTTTTGAGATTCATTCACTGTCCCTTGTAACATTTGAAGCACTAGGGGATGCTCACCAAACTTTCATCCTATTTTCTAGCTACACATCTAGGTACTCAATTCAAGTTCCTTTATTTTTATAGCTCATTCAACTATTATTTTTAGATTAAGGATCTACATGTGTTAGTTGTTGATCTAAAGACGTTATTTATAGTTAAATTGAAATCTTTAGACATTTGCCATGTTATTTTTCAATTGTCAAATAAGCCTTGCATATCAAAAGTATTTTTGGATTGATTATTCTTTGTTAGAGCTTAGGCCCCCTCCCATTGACCTTAGCCATCAATTTTATGATGTAATGTTCAAATGTTGGTCTATAAAAGGATACTCTTGGAAATCCTTCTATCTGTCTTCCAAATGTAGGAATGCCCGAGATTCTAAATGCATGTAGGATTTATCTTAATCCCTTAAAATGAGATTTCATTGGATAGTTGTAATCCAACTTGAAGCTAAAGATGATACTTTCATATGTTGATCAATCCTTCATTGTCTTGATAATTGCACCATTTCGAACAACCATTCAAATTCCAAAGGGAAGATAAGGTTATTGAAAGTCCAAACATGACGTTGCTCAAATAAGGGTAGGCCTCCTATTTTTTTGAAAGGATAATTCGACTTTAAATCATGAAATTGAAGCTTGGACTTGAGGATTGTTTTAATACTTCATATAAGGAATCTAACATGCCATGTTGTTCCAAATAGGTGAAAATGTAGGCTTAATATGTATATGGATCCCAAAGGACAAGGTAGGAGGAATAAAATTGTAAAATAGTAGTTTGTAGAGGAGTAACTAGCGAAGAAAAATAAACTAACTAAAGAAAAACAATAGTCCATGGAAATAGTGGAAAAGAATTTCAAAATTCCCATTCAAGTAGACACCTTCCATTAGAATGGAATTGACAATGCACACGATTATGGAGAGTTGTTCCTATTGATTAAATATGGGGTAGCATTGCCCACTACCTAAGAGCCAAATGAAAGACAACATGAAGATATTGATGGGGGTAGATAGTTTGTGAAGGTCTTATATTCATAATGATATTGCAAGACTGTGAGTAGTGCCCTGCATATAAATTATCAAATGGTTAATCGATCACACTAATGTAGGCCAAAGATAAATATATAATGAGTAGGGAAGTGCATAGAATCTTTCTTTCCTAAAAATTTAGAAGCATACTAGAATTTTGCAAAGGTTGAAGCATACTTGACAAATGAATGAATGCAATAATTCACTCGCACATATCACTGTTATGATACTCTAACGAGCCAATATGATGATGGAAAGACATTCAAATCTAAGGATACCAAATCATTTCCAACCATTACTTTAAAAGGTACTTACATGTTCACTACTTAGTTGGTAAGCTGATTGTATGGAGAGAAGTGTCACGGGTTCCAATGATTTATGAAATCATAGAAAAGGGCACTATTTTCAATTGGGTATCCATTATATATTATACATTGATTGAATCCATCGAGAAGGCTAAGACTAACCATATACCAATCCTCTAGAATTTTACATGTCATCATGTTCATTAGATGTGGTATGTGCTTTGAATTCATTTGTAGACATAGGGTAGTCTTGTACACCTTAACAACCTCTAGTTGTTGTGTATTGCAAGGATCTATGGGAGCATAAGCACATGTGCCACGATGCTTAAATTTGTGATTAATTTTTTGCAATGTTGTATGAGCTGATTTTTTGCAAGCCTTGTCCAAGGCTATCTGATCCAAGTGGATATTGGTGGCCACCCACCTATTCCAACTAGCTCCTCTTGACATTTTTTAGTTCAACACGTTCTTCTGTAATTCTTTGTAACTAATACTAACCATATACCAATCCTCTAGAATTTTACATGTCATCATGTTCATTAGATGTGGTATGTGCTTTGAATTCATTTGTAGACATAGGGTAGTCTTGTACACCTTAACAACCTCTAGTTGTTGTGTATTGCAAGGATCTATGGGAGCATAAGCACATGTGCCACGATGCTTAAATTTGTGATTAATTTTTTGCAATGTTGTATGAGCTGATTTTTTGCAAGCCTTGTCCAAGGCTATCTGATCCAAGTGGATATTGGTGGCCACCCACCTATTCCAACTAGCTCCTCTTGACATTTTTTAGTTCAACACGTTCTTCTGTAATTCTTTGTAATTGTGGGTTCTCCACTTTTGGGGTTGTACAAATCCCTACATAGCTTCCAGGTGGAGATTGGTGGCCTCCCACCTAATCCAATTGGCTTATTTTGGAATTTTTCATGTCAGTACATCTTTTTGTACTTCCGGGGCCATAAATAATGTTGTTTTGGCTTGCCACAGTTAAATTGTAGACAGAGTCAGATTTTGATAGCATAATGCGTAGTTCTTGAAAATACCTTTCAAACGGGCTATCACACGCCTAAAACGGAGGTCATATGCAAAATTTATGACCCTAGGAAGTTGAGGTACCAACTTACCCATCAAGGCCCACATAACGTTTGGCGTTTCATCTCCTAGGGTTAATTTTTTTTATGTCTACGGTTTGGGCATTCATTAGTAATGTTAAAAATTCCTCTGGAACCTCATTGTAATCATTCTACTCAGATGGATGCACGTAGCAATCACATCTCTTCTCAAAGATAACTACCACCCTTCAAGCAAGTTGCTTTCAGTTCTGTAGTTTTACAGTTTCAGCCTATTTTATTTATTCAATAGAAATTATTGTTCATGATCCAAATTATTTTCGGCACGAAATGAGAGTGGAGATATAATAAATAAATGTACAGAGATATCTCATATATCCAATAATATAACAAAAATATATCAGAGATGCAACCATAAACACAGAGATATAGTAATACACAATTTTCTATTAATGAGCGAAAATGTAGAAAGACTATAAAAATACAGAGTGAAAGACTCGCTAGAATGGTGGCAGTTTATCTCTAAGAAGAGATGTGACGGCTACTCACATTCACAAGAAGATGATCATTACAATGAGGCTCCAAAGGCCTTTTTAACATAAGTAAAATCCAAAACCCTAACCCCAGAAGATGAAAAGCCAAAAGGTTTGTGGGCCCCAATGGGGGTAGTTGATACGTCAACTTACCGAGGGCATACCTTTTGCATACGATCTTCGTTTGGGGTTCTCAATACACCGTTGGAAAGGTCTAACCGAGAAGAATAATTTTTTAATGGCCCAGGTTAGTGCCTTTGGATGTCACTTGGGCCCCAAATCCCAAAAAAACGTTGTTTAGGGCCTCAAAATGGCCCTGAAAGTTTTATTCCCAAAAAACTGCCAAGATGGAAAATTGTTTTTCGAGCGCGTGGAATAAGTGGGTGGCCACCGATATCCACCTAGATCAGTTCACTGGATATCTTTTTTTTTCTCTATATCTCTGTGTTATTGTATTCAGTTTGGTATTCCTTTCGTTCCGCTCATAAATTTGGATCAGTGGTATTAGAGGGTTTGCTCTTCATTTATTTTTCTTTGTGCATGTCCTCGACAAGATCTAGCTACAAGAAGTTGGGACTCGAACCAGTCAAGCCTTTGTAATATTGGCCACGTCGAGCCTGACAACAACCCATGGGGGACGAGAAGAAAGATGATGATGCAGGAAATCCTTTTAAAATGTTGCTCTAGCAAGCCCTTGTGCGACAAAGGAACAAAATGATGGACAGCTTTGTACAGATCCTGTAGCGGCTGCCCACAGGAGACACATCTTCATCAAGCGGCCATGCAACCCCCTTCAAGGTACAAATAGTTTTTTATATTCCATTATTTGAAGTACTGATAGATGCGAATGTTGTAGATAAATGGTTGAATCCGATCGAAGGGTAAATTTCAATCCACAATTTTTCCAACAGGGAAAAGATTACTTTTTCACTCCTCGAGGTCGTCCCCCATGTTCAGGAATGGTGGGATACTTACTCTTATCAAAAGGCCATAGAGGAATCTGCAATATTTGTGGTTGCCCCAACATGGGATTCCTTCAGGGATGCCATTAAAGAATAGTACTTCCCTATTTGAATATACGAGGACCAGTACACAAGATGGACCATGCTGCGTCAAGAAAGGGACCAGATAGTACCATATTTCACCAATATTTTCCATACCCTACATACAAAATTGGGTATCAAAGACTCTGAAAGACATATGTTGCTCAAATATCACAGTTGTCTGCATAGATACATTCAAACATAAATGGATTTTATGGACATCACATCATTATGTGTGGCTTATAGATATGTTGTCAAGATCGAGAAGAAATTTAAGAAGAAGAGGCGAGGGTTTGGATCTACAAACTCCTCACTATCAAAGTAGGGAAAAGGCGTTCCCATCCCACAAAACAAGGGATAGAGCAAAGATAGTCGCTCTCATGACAACTACTCCAAGCCTCAACCCAAGAAGGGTAATGATAAGTCGAAGAAGGACATAGGAAAATGGTGTGAATGCCATAAAATCCCTTGACACAACACTGAAGAATGTCGCTCTAAGTACCCACTAGTGGTCGAGCTGAAAGCTTCCAAGTCAGAGGCAGATTCTGACTCCGAATCAAATCCAGAAACTGGGAAGCGGATCGTCGATATCGAACCCAGTGCCACTGTCACTACCACCAAATTCCAACCAAGCAAACCAGAAGAACCAAAGGAAGGGGAATGACTCTTTCACTCACAAATGTGGGTAAAGGGGACTCTGCTACATTTCATTGTCGATAGTGGAAATCAGAAGAACATGATTTTAGCAAAGGTCGTCAAGCGGCTAGACCTGCTGATAACACCGCACCTGTAGCCCTACACCATCGGTTGGCTTCGCCAAGGACGAGATCTTCTCGTCAACCAATAATGTCGTCTTCCCTACAACATCAAGCCCTTCAAAGATGAGGTATTGTGTGATATTTCTCCCCTTGAAGTTTGTGATGTTCTTTTAGGCCAACCATATTTGTGGAAATGACATGTTGTGTATGAGTCTAGACCCTGCAATGTTATTATTTCTTTGGGTAGACAATTTACAGGATACCAGAGGTAGCGCCACCTACCACTATTTCTTTAATCTCTGCTAAACAATGCAGTAAGGTCATTTTGCAGACCGGGAAGTTCATCTTCTTTGTGATCCGTGCTCGCAGTAAGTAGAAGGTCGTTGCCACATATGTGACCTCTACATAGAGCCTCTCTTTGTAGCAGAAGCAAGTGGACGGAATCGTGGAAGAGTACAAATACATCTTCTCCTTACCCACCGGGGTACCGACACACTTCCAAGTCAAGCATTCAATTGATCTAACCCTCGGTGCACCGCTTCCTAATGGACCAGTCTATCATCGCTCGCTGATGGAAAATGACGAAATCAAGCACCATATCCAAGAGCTACTTCAAAAGGGGCACATCCGACCCAACTCCTCCCCTTGTGGAAGCTTGATTGTGTTGGTGCAGAAGAAAGACAGGACCTGGAAGCTCTGCATTGATTATAGAGCATTAAACAAAATCACAGTCAGGAACCCATACCCAATTCCTTGAATTGATGACCTTCCAACTCAAGGGGGAAAAGTTCTTCAGCAATATTGACCTAAATTTTGGCTACCACCAGGTTCCCATCGAACCAACTGATGTATGGAAGACAACTTTCAAATATAAATAAGGTCTCTTCGAATGGTTGGTCATGCCCTTTGGCTTAACAAATTCACCAACAAATTTCATGAGATTGATGGATGATGTATTGAGACCCTTCACCAACTCTTTTGTGGTGGTATATCTGGATGACATCCTCATCTTCAACAGAACTTGGGAGGAGCACATGCAACATATTCAACAGGTTTTGGGCACTCTGTGATTACACAAGCTATATGCCAACTTGGAAAAATGCTCTTTTGGCATGAACATGGTCCAATACTTGGGATACATTGTTGATAAGTGTGGGATACATGTGGATCCAGCTAATATCCAATTCATTGGTGACTGGCCAACCTCGACCACACTAATCGAGCTTCAAAGCTTCTTGGGACTTGCCAACTTCTACCGAAGGTTCATGTTGGGATTCTCCCATATTGCATGGGCCCTTAGCCAAGTAACCAAGGGTGGTGGAAAGGAAAAGTTCACATGGGGGTAGGCACAACAACAAGCATTTGATGATCCGAAGCATCACTTATTCTCAACTCCAATACTCTCCTTACCTGATCTGCAACAACTGTTCGAGATTGAGACTCATGCCTCCGACTATGTTGTAGGCGTAGTTCTCACTCAACATGGTCATCTAGTAGCATACCATAGTGAGACGCTCTCAGATACTGTCTGGAAATACCTAAACTATGACAAAAAAATGTATTCCATTGTGCAAGTCTACGGTCAATGGAAACATAACATTCTAGGAAAGAATACAATCATCCACATTGATCACAAGCCTCTGCATTTCATACAAACACAGGGGAAGTTGCAGAACGACCGCCATCAAAAGTGGTCAACATACCTACAACAATTCCATATCAACATCAAGTATAAAACATAGAGCACAAATCATGTCGTTAACTGCCTTAGTCGCCCTCCCATTGTTGCACTCACCATAGTGCTCCATTCCTATAGGCATGAGCCATTTGAGTGGCCTCAACTTTATCAGCATGACCCTGACTTTGCCACCACCTATTAGCTCTTGGGTACATGTCACCGATTTTCACATCCAGGATGGATTTTTATGCCATCTGGGCCACCTCTGTGTTCCCACAAGCGAGCGTGCAAAGATGATTTGGGAGGCTCACTACAGTCGGATGGCAAGACATTTTGGCATAGAGAAAACTGTGGTTGTTCTAAAGAAACATTTTTATTAGCCAAAACTTCGACAAGATGTCAAAAATTATAGTGGATCTTGCACTGCATGTGTCATTTCCAAGCCATCCATAAAAAAGAAAGGCTTATACACCCATCTTCCTACTCTCGAAAGGCCTTGGGAATCCATCTCGATGGATTACATGTCCGACCTTCCATCCACCAAGTGAGAAAATTATTGTGTATTTTTGGTGGTTGATCGGTTTTCAAAGATGGTCATTATCACAACCTACAAGAAGAGAATCACAATGGAAGATACTACTAAGATCTTCTTTGAACATGTGTGGGTCCATTTTTGGATACCACAGACCATCACCTCAGATTGGGACAACAGGTTCCTCGACATATTTTGGTCGAGTCTCTGGTCACTATTGGAAACCAAGCTCACTAAATCCACTACTTTCCACCCCCAAACCGATGGTCAGACAGAGATAATCAATCAGATGATTGTGCACATCTTGCACATGTACAATTCTAAGAATCCATGTACGTGGGATGAGAGTCTTCCCTATGTTCAACACAACTACAACAAGGCTCTCCATAGCTCCACCGACCATAGCCCATTTCAGGTGGGGCTGGATTCCAACCCTTGGTTCCCATTGATGTTGCACTACCTCTTGCAACCACACAGGCAAAATCTTCCCATGTTCAGTCTGAGGTCAACAAAGCCACCAGATTCATTGAGCGGATTCAACACATCTGCCAACAGGTCCATGAGATTTTGCAGAAATCCAATGCTAAGTACAAGCAACACCATGATCAAGACCGAGTACTGCACCAGTTTCAGGTGGGAGACAAGGTCTAGTTACATTTGCAGAAAGAGAGCCTTACAGGGCCCCATCGGAAGTTCCACCCACTTCGTTATGGGCCTTACACTATCACCAAGGTTGTGGGTAGCAATGCTTTTGAGCTCAACACTCCACCCTTCCTTGGCTTACACCTAGTGTTCAATGTGGACCTCTTTCGGCGATATTTTCCACCATTATTGGAAACCTTAGAGATCGCAGAACAGTTGACACCAATAGAGCTCAACCCTAACTGCATGGAACAAGCATCCACTGATCAGATAGTGGACACACAGGTCAAGGGCACTCTCCAACAGAGGATCCAACTTTATCAGGTTGTCAAGGCAGGGCAGCTCCTACCCCAAGGCAAGTGGCTCACCCGGGGCCAAATTCAACAAAATTTTCCTCACCTGATGGGGGCACTCAACATAATGGAGACCATTCCTTCCTAAGGGGAGATGACTGATCTAGGTGGATATTGGTGTCCACCCACCTATTCCAACTGGCTCCTCTTGACAATTTTTAGTTCAACACGTTCTTATGCAATTCTTTGTAATTGTGGGTTCTACACTTCCAAGGTTTTATGAAGCCCTACACAGCTTCCAAGTGGAGATTGGTGGCCACCCACCTAATCCAAGAGCCAAGATCCGCAACATATTGCATTTTTCTTCTAAAATATCAATCCATAGTTTATGATGAACAAGTAAAATCATGATAGTTGCATGCTAGGAGACATGGTGATGCTCATTCTCATGCACTTTGGATGTCACTAAGAAGAGAGAACTCACGTTTGACTGTATGAGTTCCTCTTGACTTTTTTATCAACATTAAAATTTTCGTATGAAATCAATATTTCAGGATTTAGCGAGGTGCCAAACCGGTTTGGAAACCCGACAAACTAGAGAAGGGGGTAAATCTGGTAGGAAGAGGCTAAGTCTGGCAGGGGCACTAATGTGATGGGACTCGATGTGTCACAAATCACAAGCACTCCAGATCGACGGTCGAGGATCATTTCGGGGGGAGAAGATACGTGGAGGATACTTCCAGAAAGCGGACCAAAATCCAAACCGTGGTTTTCGACCGGAACCACGTGGTGCAACTAGATGCATTTCGGGGTGAAAAGTGGGTTGCCCCAAACCACTTCCCCACGCCCCCAAAATTTGGAAAAGGTATAAAAGGGCCATTTGCCATGTATTTTATTAGTATTTCAAAAAATACTGGATTATTTGAAAGTTGGCACGACCTCCCTCATTTGACTGCAACTCAACAGTACATCATTGCACGTCATTTCTGCTCATTTCCAGGTATTTTTCATCGTCTCCATGGAACCTATCATAACGTTAGTAACAGAGAAAGACCCTGTGTCAAATGAAGAAGCCTTAATTGACCGAGATTCAGACGTTCTTTACACCGAGGGATAAAGCTTCTAACAATAGGCGGTGAAAGCTGCATGAAATTCTGCGAGTGAAGAAATGTTAGTAGGGGGTAAAGAATGATACCATTTACGAGCATCCCCTGCTAAAGTGAACATGAACATTTTCAATAATACATCCTCATGATGTATCTCCCACTGATGCATGAGTTCATGAAACTCCCAGAGATGCTGAGCAGGGTTGTCCTCTTCACGCTCTCTAAATCTGGGCAAATAATCACTACATTCATCCGGAGAAGGGACATCATTAGGAAAACCAGGAATAGCAGAAAAATTAAAAGGAGCAAACCTCCGAGCCAGGATTTTCTCCATATTGAACCAGTGGAGTCGCCAATTGATCCTCAAATCATGGAGTCACCAGGTGAAAAATGGGCAGCTTCGAATGTGTCTGGTCTTTGTTCACCATCAAAGGCCAGATCTTAATGTTGTCGTTACCCAAGGGAACTTCTCAAGCTGAGAAAGCAGCTGCTGAAACCTTCTCGAGAAAGATCCTTGGGGTCAGCTTTAAGGTGCGCTAAAAATAGCTACAACTGAGACAGTGAAGTGGAAACGTTGGAGTCGCCACAGTGGAGTCGCCAAGTGCACAGTAGTAATCTTGTAGGGCTCTGATGTCTGATGCACCTTCAGAATCAGAGGCTCAATGTCGTTCTACTCAGGGAAAATCTTCAACTTCGTCCCCGGCAACGGCGCCAGAAATGTTGGCGTTGGAAATCACTACTGGATTGCAGCAGGAGCAGAGCCCGACGCCCATCAGTTTATGTCACGATTTTGTTTTAAATGGGGTGATCGGATGTGAGAGAACTCAAAACAATATCATTTAACTCAGAAAACTAGGCCAGAAATGCACAGGGAAGTGAGGGCCATAACTAACTTCAGTTAGGAATTTGAGTTAAAGTGAGAGTAGAGGGAAGACTAAGGAGAAAAGAGAGGAGGCTACTCTGAGCATCAGGCCTTCCAATAACTTGGGAAAGAAAAACAAGACACTAAAATGTGCCTAAACGACACAATGATAACTGCACACTGATCAAACCTATCATACTATGTAGCTACAACCATTCAACTGGATCCTCCAGTTCCTAATGATTTAGTGTAAGATGAAAAAGACAACGTGGGAGACTGCTTAAGACTGGTGCAGAGATTGCAGTGACCAACCATACGTCATCCTACAATATGCGACCCTCGACTGGATCCTCCAATTCTGAGTGTTTTAAACAGCTAACAAACAAAATAAAAAGGAAAGAGAAGCTAACTTTCATTAATTTGACAGTCTCAAATCAAAATACATAACCATAGCTTCCTCAAAAACTTTACAGTCGGGAGCGCAGCTCAACCATCGATGCTTACAAAAATAGAAAAACTGAGTACATATACTCAGAAAAATTCGCCCAACAGAGGCATGCTCAGACCTCCAAGGCATGGCGTCTCTTCAGTCAAACTTGGACGAAATTCTTTGTCAGACGCCACCATAAATCAACATGGCTCTTGCAGGGGGGACCTGCACGCAAGGGTACCACGGGCTGATTTCTCCAGGCCTCCCATACCTTACATTTATGGCTCGAGCTGAGATTTCAGCTACCTGCTCGATTTTCATTAACTGCTTCCCCAAGGAGTGGCCGAGACGATATGCTCAGGAGCTTCGGCACTTCGCATCTCATGGATGGGAAGGAGCTGGTCCTTACTCTTAAAATTCGTGATGCGCAAAGAGGCGATAGATCCTAATCGCGCACCATGTGTCCCTGCGGGATGGACGACTGAGATCACTTTCGGCGATATTGTGGGCCCAAGTCCTGAATGTTTTCGGCGCTTCGCATCTCGCAGCTGGGAGGAGGTTGCTCCTTGTGATTCAAAGTTACGAAAGGTGAGGTGGCGACATAGCCTAATCACACGCCACGTACCCCTCCTTGATCGGGTGGCCTGGATCATTTCGGCGAGACTGTGGGCCCGGGTCCTGGATGCCTTCGCTTCTCGCATCTCGCAGCTGGTCTGATCTTCGTTCTTCAAAGTCGCGATGCGCGAAGATGCGATAGAGCCTAATCGCGCACCACGCGCCCCTCTCTGATCTGATGGCCTTGAACATCTCGAAAATATTGTGGGCCCAAGTCCCAAACGCCTTCGGCACTTCGCATTTCGCGGCTGGGAGGAGGTTGATCCTCATTCTTCAAAGTCATGATGCGCGAAGAGGTGATAGAGCCTAATCGTGCACCACGTGTCTATCCAAATCGAACGGCCCAGATTATCTTGATAGTATTGTGGGGCCCATCCCTGATGCCTTCGGCACTTCGTGTTTCACAACTGGGAGGAGGTTGATCCTCGTTCTTCAAAGTCGCGATGCGTGAAGAGGCGATAGAGAATAATCGCACACCACGTGTCTCTCCTTGATCGAACAGCCTGGATCATTTCGGGGAGATCGCGGGCCCGACCTGTGCTAAATATGGCGCAATTCCATCGACCGCAAGTATCCGCCGACTAATGATCTGTTCCATTGGTCGATCCTCGCCATTGAATACTGGATCTGCTCGCCTTCTTGCATTTTCCACCCGAAATGGATTTTTTGTGCACTGCTTATTGCACTCATGGTTGTGACCTTGGACTAGAACGCATTTGATGGGTTTTCAAACCCCATTTCTTCGCATTTTACATCAAGGGTCTGAAATCGGGGAAAAACACCCCGCTTGCAAGAATTGGTGCTAACATTAGGCTCCATGGGGGATAGAGTCGTCCCTGTGATTCTCTAAGAACTCATTTTGTAGTTCCAGTGCCTGGCTGTTGGGCTATGGAGTCAAGCTCAAAACACCCTGCTGGAAATATAGGCCGAAAAGTAAAAACAAAATAAGATAAACATGTATGCTCAAAGAGCTTATTTATGTACAATCCTAAACTAATAAAATCCTTTACATGGGGCTAGGTGAAAGCAAACTTCCACCATAGCCATTCAAGCAACTTCCTGAACAAAATATCCTTCCTTTTGTCGATGATTACAAACAGGTGGTGTAACCGTGACAGCAGAACGGTTACTCTCTTCAACTCCTTCTTATAGACTAAAGTCGAGATGAAAAAGGGCAGCTCCAAATTGTGAAGGAAATACAACTCCATGTATTCCTTCACTAGCTCATAGGACCAGTGGAAAACTCTAGAAAATTGATGACAGTCATCCTCCTCTGCTACACAGTTGTTCACGTGTGGCTGAATATCCCTGGTAAGCACCAGTGGGTGGATAACTAACGTAGGCTGACAGTTCTTAGGCATTGGCTGCTTGCTAACTGGCTCTGGACAAAAAGAAAAATGCTCATCTGGCTCTCCTTCTCAGCTCTCCCAAGGGTCAGATTCATAATGGTCATAAACAGGACCCGTGGAAAAACTCTGCTCTTCCTTGTACTGCTCAGCGTCTCCTGAAGGACTGGGATGGTTGATTTCCTCGTGATAATTTTTCTTAGTGAAAAGAGAACAAGGCTCTGCGGTCTGTTCTTGGAAATCCAGCATATCGAGCTTAGAATCTGATTCGTAGCTGTCGTACATAGGTTGGTTGCTCTGATCCGCAAAAGGTGATGTGGGGTTCTGCTGCTCCTCTTCCAAATAATCATCAAAGTCAGGGGAGAACAAAGCTTCTCCATCTTGCAAAAATGGAACTATCTCCCGATCTTCCATTTCGACCCCGAATGTAAACACATCATGGGAAATATCATGAAGAAAAAGAGAACAATCCATTTCTACTATCACTTCCTCCTTTAAATCTGGGACAACAGGATTATCAGGGGCAGAACCTAATGTCTCTATGGTTATGAAATCTTCAATATCCTCTTCAACAGAGCTGCCAAGAAAACTTAACTCAGAAAACTAGGCCAGAAATGCACAGGGAAGTGAGGGCCATAACTAACTGCAGTCGAGAATTTGATTTAAAGAGAGAGTAGAGGGAAGACTAGGGAGAAAAGAGAGGAGGTTGCTCTGGGCATCAGGCCTTCCAGCAACTCGGGAAAAAAAAACAAGACACTAAAATGTGCCTAAACGACAAAGTGATAACTGCACACTGATCAAACCTATCATACTATGCAGCTACAACCATTCGACTGGATCCTCCAGTTCCGAATGATTCAGTGTAAGATGAAAAATACAACGTGGGAGACTGCTTAAGACTGGTGCAGAGATTGCAGTGACCAACCATGCGTCATCCTACAATATGCGACCCTCAACTGGATCCTCCAATTCCGAGTGTTTTAAATAGCTAACAAGCAAAATAAAAAGGAAAGAGAAGCTGACTTTCATTAATTTGATAGTCTCAAATCAAAATACATAACCAGAGCTTCCTCAGAAACTTTACAGTCGGGAGCGCAGCTCAACCATCGATGCTTACAAAAATAGAAAAACTGAGTCAAACCTCGGACCTCCAAGGCATGGCATCTCTTCAGTGAAACCTGGATGGAATTCTTTGTCAGACACCACCTTAATTTAGCATGGCTCTTGCAGGGGGGACCTGCATGCAAGGGTACCACGGGTTGTTTGCTCCAGGGCTCCCATACCTTCCATTTATGGTTCGAGCTGAGGTTTCATCTACCTGCTCGATTTTCATTAACTGCTTCCCCAGGGAGTGGCCGAGACAATATGCTCAGAAGCTTCGACACTTCGCGTCTCGTGGATGGGAAGGAGCTAGTCCTTACTCTTCAAAGTCACGATGTGTGAAGAGGCAATAGAGCCTAATCGCGCACCACGTGTCCCTGCGGGATGGACGACTGAGATCACTTTCGGCAATACTGTGGGCCCGAGTCCTGAATTCTTTCGGTGCTTCGCATCTCGTAGCTGGGAGGAGGCTACTCCTTGTGATTCAAAGTTACAAAAGGTGAGGTGGTGACATAGCCTAGTCGCGCGCCATGTACCCCTCCTTGATCGGGTGGCTTGGATCATTTCGGCAAGACTGTGGGCCCGAGTCCTAGACGCCTTCGCATCTCGCGTCTCGCAGCTGGGAGGGGGCTGATCTTTGTTCTTCAAAGTTGCGATGCGTGAAGAGGTGATAGAGCCTAATCGATCCCCCCGCATCCCTCTCTGATCTGACGGCCCTGAACATCTCGGCAATATTGTGGGCCCAAGTCCCGGACGCCTTCAGCACTCTGCATTTCACGGCTGGGAGGAGGTTGATCCTCGTTCTTCAAAGTCACGAGGCGCGAAGAGGTGATAGATCCTAATCACGCACCACGTGTCTATCTAGATCGGACGGCCCAGATTATCTCGGCAGTATTATGGGCCTTATCCCTGGCGCCTTTGGCACTTCGCGTTTCGCGGCTGGGAGGAGGATGATCCTCGTTCTTCAAAGTCGTGATGCGCGAAGAGGCGATAGAGCCTAATCGTGCACCACGTGTCTCTCCTCGATCAAACGGCTTGGATCATTTCACGGAGATTGTGAGCCCGACCTGTGCTAAACATGGCACAATTCTGTCTACTGCAAATATCCGCCGACTAATGATCTAATCCATTGGTTGATCCTCTCCATTGGATACTGGAGCCACTCGCTTTCTTGCATTTTCCACCCAAAATGGATTTTTTGTGCTCTGCTTATTGCGCTCATGGCTGTGACCTTGGAGTAGAACGCATTTGATGGGTTTTCAAACCCCATTTCTTCGCATTTTACATCAAGGGTCTGAAATCGGGGAAAAACACCCCGCTTGCAAGAATTGGTGCTAACACTTTTGATGAAGAAAAGATAATTAGGGTCTATATAGAGTGTCCATCAAAAGTCAGAGATTTGTTTTTATAGACAATTTTCAAACCAGAACATTTGTCAGAGAGTTTGGCTTTGCCAATGAATGTGAGTATAATGGTTATTGAGGTCCAATGGGTCTATTCCCTGTTGAGTCAAATTTTAGGTCTAGATAATGATAGACATGTGGTCGAGGTCATGTTGGGTTTCCTGTTTACATTTTTTTCAGTCAGAGTCTGGTTTGTCAGTCTGTATCATTTTTTATCAATTCATAGCTAATAATATCCATAAACAACTATTGAATTTTCACTCTCTAAGACATTTCAGATATTATACCCATTTGTTGAAGATTTTCCTGGAAACGAATAAAAGAGAATTTCTTGAAGCAGCATTCATATCAACTGAATGTAAGAGGATTACATTGCTCATCTTCATCAACAAAGTCATGTCCAAGGTTTACAATTTGATTTTCAACACCAGCCTACCTAGAGTTTTGGATGACATGAGGAGCTATCTACAACCAAATCCAGAAAACAGAGTGGGGGACTGGGTACTATTCATGCATTCAACAATAATTTGGGTTTATAGTTGTCATGAATCCCCTTATGTATTGCCTATATTTCTGACCCACAGAGTCTTTGCCCTTGAATTCATCAGACAAAGAATCATATCTGAGACAGATCATTTCTTGAAATTGCACAAAGCCTCCAACCTCAAATTCCCTTTTATCATTGGATCCTTCATTGTCAAAACTAGATCATTCTTATACCAGATTCAAGCAAAGATCAAAGAGTTTGGTTTTGCACAGCTACAGGGAAGAAGATATGATCCACATAAAATCATATCCAAGAGAATACTAATGAACAATTAGGCCCCTTATGAGCATGAACATGTTGAGGGTTTTGATAAGTTGTCAAATTTAGAAGTATGTGTTGATGTGGAAGCAATCCTGCAAACAACTCAAACACAATTGGTGGAGGTGACCCTGCAACAAAGTCAAACACAACAAGCTCCGCAGAAACTGATATTCAAAGTCCCTAAGGTAAGTGTTTACAACAAGAGAAGCAGTTCAGAGGCCATAGGCACCAGTGATCAACAGACTGCTCCTAAGAAGATGAAAATTACATAGTCTCCACAGATAGTGTATTTAGAGGAGGAAGAGCCTAAAGAACAAGTGAATCTAGATATGGGGGAGAGTGGTACTAGCACTGTAGAGGTTGAAAAGGGAAGCAAGCTCCAAAGTGAAGGCAGCTCAAGAACCTTCAGCAAAAAAACACACATCTTTGATAAGACATCTGGGGCAACTTATCAATCTAAAGAAGATTTGGCAAAACAATATGTTGAGAAAGGGAACATGGCTATGGGTGAGATGAGGGATTTAGTCCCTGAAGTGGAAAATATTTCTCAACACAAATATTATTTGTTCATGGTGAGGGATATTGAGAAGAGGACCTTTCATATAACAGTTGCAGATGAAGACAAAGTATTTGAGATCAAGATAAAGTATGACAACATCAATGCTCCATACAAAGTCCAAATCCACAGGAATATCAGTGATATGTTGCATTCTGATTACTTGAGTCTAAGCTTGAAGAATTCAAAGTTGTCATCTTATGCAATGAAATTGGAAGGGAGGTTGAGGAAAGAAAAAGCATCCAACAGAGCTTGGCAGACTCAGGTAAAGAGGTTGGAATCTGAGGGCCCCCAAGGGGTGAAATCCTCATTGGATGAGAAGGACAAATTGATTCAAAGTTTGAAAAAGAAACTAAAAATGTCTTCCACAGAGCATCCACAAACAACAGAACTAGTTTCTCTAGAAAAGGAAAAAGAAGCATTTCGACAAGAGGCATTGGACTAAAAGGCTAAGGCATTACAGCTAGAACAAGAAAAGGTGAATTGGTCACAAGGACAGACATAATTGTTGAACAAGCTTGTAGTTGTCCCCCCTGTTGCAGAAGTTGGGCCAAGCACTGAAGGACTTGTCCAAGCTATGTCACAAGTTAGCCTGAAGGTAGGAGAAATCAAGGGGTTAAAAGGGGACATAGAGAAATTGAAGCAGGAAATGAAAGCAAAGGATGAAAAAATGGCTCAATTTCAAAAGGAGAATGGAGCCTTGCAGGAAAGGATAGACAAGTTGAAGGTGAGATTAAGAGGCAAAGGCCTGTTGCAGAGAGCCAAGCATATCATCTAGGATTCTATAGTTGTTGAAGTTGCCAAGTTCAAAGTATATTTAAACTTCATCAATGATAAAGACAACATGGCCATCAAAACCACAAGCAAATGCACTATTGTAAATGAGACTTTAGCAAATAAACCATCAGAGTGGGCCCAAAATGCCATAAACCTGCTCAACTCCATCCCTACTGCAGAACTTCAGATCATTGGAGTCAAAGATAGAACTACATTGATCATCTGGTCGTGGAGGGTTATTGCTAAACATAACCTGTTGAAATCAGTCCAAACCAAGGCAACACGGATGGAGCAAAGTGTGCAAGAGTTCAAGGATATGTTTGAAGAATTGTTTATTAAAGGCCACCCACAATTTTGGGATGGCAAAGGAAAATTACATGATCAGGAAGAATACAACACTCGCCTCACTCAGTGCAGAATGGATCACTCCAAGTTTGGAAACCTTGAGGAAAACCTGAAAGGAGCAACCCTCATTGAACATCTTATTACAGATTTTGAGATTTTGAATCAGTTCAAAATAGTGAAAGTTGGACTACCAGACATGACATATGCCTCCTGCATTGACCTGGAGATCTTGATCAAAGAAATGATGGATTATGATATCCCTTCTGACTTGCAATGGAAGGAGATAGTATGGCTTGGCAAGACAAAGTGCAGTTTTCCAGAGTCCAGTAAATGATGTACAGGTGTCATTGAATATCGCAAATCAGGCATAATACCAGAACATAACAAGTGGCAAAGAAAGGAGCTAAAGCATCAGAGGAATCGATATCTGGATCATGAAACGTTTTCCTTGCTAATTATTATAATTGGTTCCAATACTGAAACTATCATTTGCAATTATTGTAATCAGATTCAAAAACTGAAACGTTTCATTTCAAGCATTGTAATCGGTTTCAAACCGAAGGAACTCGAACTTGTATAAATATTAGGAGTTCCAAATGTATTAAGGGTTGGCAGAAGTGCAAGGGCATGATTTTAGTTGTTCGAAACTTAATTTGTAATTTTTCGAAGCTGAATTGAATACACATGCAGAAGTCTTGAAGTTTCCATGAAAAGATTCTAATGGTCGTTGTATGAGTTTTGTCTTCTCTCTTTGTATGTATTTCTTGTATTTTTTATTCCATTTACATTGTCTTCCGTTTAAATTGGATAGTTTAAAGGCCCAGAATTCATCTTGCGATGCTCTTGGCTTAAGCAATTTAAACTGTGTTAAGTTCTTCCTAACTAATTCAGAATTCATTTCATTAATGCTCTGATGCAGTTACTTGTTTTCTCCTTTCTTCTTACACTACAAAGTTCAATTTATAACTCAGATTCATCACCTCATTTAGCCTTTATCCTATGGAGAGTTCTATTGGCCAATCAGTGTTTCCATTCATTTTCAAAAGTTTGACTCCATAGCCCTAAGTGTCCCTCGCCTTCCTTGCCAGCAGAATCATAAAAACCCCTAAAAACAAAAAAACCTAGCCATTGATTGTCAAATAAATACCAAGTGGCATGAGAGAGCCCGTTCTGAGCTGAAAATGCTAGTACCTAGCTCTAAATTTGGTTTGTAGGTTACCTTTTTCGTTTGTTTTATCAGCCGAACAAATTTACAGAGTGCTAACAAACTTCTCAAAATTCTTTATAATTCCATAGCATCTTTGTTCTCCATGCTTGGACTCCCTATGATTTGAACCAGGAAAAGGATGTCGATACCAAATAGGAAGTCGTTGCCCAATAGAACAAAAGATGAATTGTTAGGTACCTTATTTTCCCACTGAAGCTTTGAATCTGAAAAGAGACCAAAATAATTTACCCTGTGATATGCCTTGTTAAGGGAAATCCTAGAAAGGAGTACACAAAGAAGGAAAACTAGAAATAAATGGAGGTGGAAACCAAAGTTCAAATGCACCTTTCAACAGAGAGAATTTATCAAACTTTCAACATAAGCCAAACTAGCATTCTTTACCACATTCCTACGGAATTCTTCCCAAAATGAAATAAAATAACAATAACCGATAGGTAGCCTAAATGAAGAGGTAACACTTACTAAATGGTTGGTTTCCACCAGATGGTTGGTCACCCTCATAAGTAGGTTGTATTTGTGCCCAATTCCAACCACGATCTCTCCATTGTCCCACTGAGATGGCGGTGATACATACCATTGCATTCATTAATCAAATTCATGGTAAAGGCTTGTGCTCTCTCTCTCTCTCTCTCTCTCTCACACACACACACACACACACACACATATAGTGAGAATACATTATATTTATTTTTGTTTTATATTAATTAATAGTTTCGAGTTGAGATGCATGTGCTACAAACATGGCACATCACATCCCCCTAGACTATAGCAAGCGCCTCTTGTTGCATCAATAATTCATCAACCTATGTCAAACAATTGAAGCTATTTAGGGTATGCCATGCAACAATGTATGTGAAATGTGCCCAATTTCGCATGTCTTTGTAGTACTAGCAAGGAACATGTGTGGTTGTATTTGTTTATCTTATCGAGTCTCTATCCACATTCCCAAATGATAAGATTGGGTCTCATATGTGTCTAACTGGACCATGACCTAAAAAAAAACAATGTTGTTATTATTATTTTAAATTTCTAAATATCTTAGGACATATTGTAAACTCTGGCTTGTATACTTCAAGTATTGTTGTACATATAGTGGAGAGTTTATGAGGCAGATTTTATAGAAAGTTGACATATTGGTTAAATTAAAGATATGAATGTAACATGTTGGATGGCATGAATTGCCAATATATATTAATTTTTTATTTATTTTTATTTATAAACAATAATTGATAGTTTAGTATAAAAAAATGTTGCAATTGAATGAGACAACATTGTAATACAAAATATAGAGATAGTGGTTGCAACGTGCTAACAAAAAAAGAGTGTCCTTCTACCAAAAATCCTTAAGCTTTCCTATCTAGTTCCTATTTTGATATGNCATGGCTTCAAGTGCATCGGGATCAGTGTGGTATTTGGATAGTGGCGCTTCCTTCCACATGACCGCAGATAAAGAGTCTTTCAGTGACTTGGAGGAGAAAGATATCAAAATGCATATTGAGATGGGCGATGACGGATGGTACAATGCGACTGGAATTGGTACCATTACCTTTCAGAGAGAGTCAGGTAAACCATTTCAATTGAAAAATGTTATGCATGTTCCAGGTCTGAAGAAAAACCTGGTCTCAGTAGCAATGTTGGAGGACAAAGGATATGACGTTGTTTTCAGCGGTGGAAAAGCATTCCTGCGACATAAAGCAACGGGTCAAGTCAAGAAGATAGGGATTTGAGTTAAGAATCTTTACATGTTGGAGGTAGATGGTTGTGGTGCCATGGTGGGCAAGGAAGAAAAAGTGGTGAGTCGGGATGAGGGCGAATTATGGCACAGGCGATTAGGCCATCTTCATCATGGAGCCTTGAAGATCATGCAATAAATATCTACTAGACTTCCAATGGGAACACTTGCTCAGTTAGATCAGTGCAAGGGGTGCACCCTGGGGAAGTATGTAAAGTCCACCTTTCATGAAAAGGAGAACCGTGCTTCAGTGATCCTGGAGAGAATTCCCACAGACGTATGTGGACCATTCTCGGTTGCTTCAACAACAAAACATAGGTATTATGTTATTTTTGTTGACGACTTTTCTCATAAATGTTGGATATTCTTCATGCAGAAGAAGGATCAAACATTCTCAAAGTTTTGTGAGTTTAAAGCATTGGTGGAGAAAGAGTCGGGGAAGTAAGTGAAGGCTCTAAGGAGCGACAATGGTGGAGAATACATCTCTAACGAATTCAAAGAATTTTGTAGCAGAGAAGGAATTTGAATAGAACTCATAGCGCCTCATAACCCATAACAAAATGGGGTCGCGAAGAGGAAGAACAGAACGATCGTGGGTGCAGCACGAGCGATGTTGCATGATCAGGGCCTACCAATGCATTTGTGGGCAGAAGCATGCAATACTGCGATTTATGTGCAAAATCGTTGTCCTCATAGAATACTTGGCATGAGTACACCCGAAGAAGCTTTCACTGGTAAGAAACCTGATGTTTCTCATTTTAAAATTTTTGGCTCATCTGTTTATGTGCATGTGACCAAGGATGCCAGGAAGAAGCTGGAACCGACTGCTGAAGTTGGGATATTTGTGGGGTACACAGAAACACCCCATAATTATCACGTGTATTTTCCTAACAGTAAGATGATTGTTGTTCGACGGGATATAAAATTTGATGAGGGGAAAGCCACGCGGTTGTCATTTGAGAGGGAGCTAGACTTACATGCAGAAGAGGAACTGCTAGTTCCCAAAGATGAGTCTCAAGATGTGGATCAGCCATGTGAAGAGGTTCATGGAGTGGAGGAAACCACTCAAGCAGAGCCATCCATCAAAAATGGCAAAAAGTGCACCACGGAAGTTTACAGATTGAGACTAGATGCTGCATAGAATGTAGGAGCCCCTACTTCACAGCGCAGACAGAGACAATCTCCTGATCGATTTGATGGATACATGGATCTCATGAGCAAATGTATTGTGACTGAACCATCTTCCTTTTAGGAAGCAATGCAGGATCCCACTTGGGTTGATGCTATGGTAGAGGAGTATGACTCCATTGTCAAAAATAGTGCATGGGAAATTGTCCCAAGATCGGTCAACAAATCAGTGGTAGGTTCGAGATGGATCTACAAGGTAAAGCAAGTTGTTGATGGGAGTGTGGAGAAATACAAGACCAGGTTTGTGGCCCGAGGCTTCTCATAGATTGAGGGGATAGATTATGATGAGACCTTTGCACCTGTCGCAAGGTACTCTTCCATAAGATCCATCCTTGCACTCTCAGCATAGATGGGCTGGCGCATTCATCAGATGGATGTAAAAACTACGTTCCTCAACGGGATCATTGAGGAAGAAGTGTACATTGAACAACCAGAAGGTTTTGAGACCTTTGACAGGGAGTCGCATGTGTGCAGACTCAAGAGAGCATTGTATGGGCTGAAGCGAGCACCCCGTGCTTGGTACACTCGGATA
>JZKD02S0112837.1:0-10639 GCA_000966675.3 Picea glauca
ATCATTAACTTGATTTGTCCCATCATCTTCTTCCATGAGATCCTCATTTGCTTGGTCATGATGATGTTCCTCAGCTTGTACAACATCATTTCTACTAATACTTGGTGTAATATTCAACGGAAAGTTAGAGGGAAACTCTAACTTTATAATTACAAACAATCATGCAAAATTAGTGTATACTATAACAAACATTCAAACAATATATATACATCTATATAATTTTATATAAAATTGACAAAATAAAAAAATACAATAAATATATAGCTAATTACCATGGTACGATATTCATTCGATCCGCCATCAATGTGACCATATTTCCTACAATGGTTTGTAGCTGTTGCTATTAAAATTCTTATGGGACGTCTGAGGCAACATTTTCTACAAGGACAATAACATCTACCATCACCCTTTTTACCTGCTTTACTATTTTCCCCACCTCTAACAACATTCTGCGACATTTTTTCGCACAAAAATATCCTTTCAAAACCGTCGTTGTCATAGCAAGATTGTCACAACATCTTCAAATCGTCAAATATTTATAGACCAATTTTAGGTCATGATCGTCGCAATTGCAATGATAGTGACCTAAAAAACTATATATATTTTACAACTATTTATTTTAGGTCATTTTCAATGGTAAAGTTTGACTAAATTATTATGGTCAACTATCATCGCTTATGCGATGGAAAATCTAAGGTCGTCTCTTATGAGACGAACACTGAACATTACAGTTCAGTCAAACTGTAGGCATTGAAATTGTGACGAACGCGGGGTAGATTTAGAAAAAAAAACTTTTTCTCTTGCAGGTTGCGACGAAAGAGCACTTTCGTCGCAAGTGGTCGTCGCAATTTTTTCAATGTGTAGTAGTGTTGGGTGTACTCATACTATAAGGAACTCTCTATGTTGGCACTGCTCTAGGCATGAGATCGATGGAAAATTCAAGGTCTGTTTTCGTAGGTAATCTAGCACCTCTTTAAGAAACACATCTCTAAATTCCCATAGCACTGGGTGATCTTCAACCTTCAGCTCCATAACTTCTGTCGAGTTCAGTACTTGTATATCATACAGGGACACCCTTTTTTGCTAAAATTATTTAGCTGTAATGTTGATATTTGTCTCACAGAGACTGGCTTCCGAATACCTTGCAATATTCTGGTATTTCCTTTTTTGTCTTCACATTCTAGAATTTTCTCATAACAGTTTAATTTTGCGTTATGGGATGTTAACCAATCCATGCCCAAAAAAAAATCATATGAACCAAGGGGTATGATATTCAGAAATGCTTGGTCTGAAATATCTCCATATTACTTGGACAAGCTTCAACTACCTCCACCACTTTCCTCTTTTTTCTAGTGGCTAATTGAACTAACCATGCTTTGGTGTGCTTCTTTCTTTGTAATGAACATGCCTCAACCACTGGAGATGAAACATAACTAATATTAGATCTTGGGTCAATTAAAACATAAACTAGTCGTTCAGTAATAATACCTTCCAATTCCACCATAGAGGCTTGGTGGTCCTCTTGTCGATTTTATACTACTTCATAGATTCTCGGTACACTCTTGGCTACATCATTATTGTAGTTTCCTCCTACACGTTATACATGCTTTTTTTGTCATGCATTCTATTGGGAAAATCCCTCAACATATGTGTCTCTCCACATACCCAACATTGCAAAGGTCCTTTCTTGGGCTTCTATGTTCTTTCCCTTGCTTGCTCTGCTACTTTATTCCTACTTTGAGATGAAATTTTTTTTTTATGCACACTCCCACTTGGCTGACCCGACTGTGCATCTTTCTCATAATTCTTGTGGGGAACATAATTGAATCCATTCTTTTAGAATCCGCTCTTGTCCTTTATTTCCAATCCTTATAAGACACATCCTTGTGCTTAGACTCATCATAACAACATTTGGCCTTCCGAATGGTGTCTTTCAACATATTGGGTTTGCAAAACTCAATTCTATCCTAGTAGGACTGTGGTAACCCACTAAGAAAATGTTGTATTCTTTCCTTATCATCCTTAAGGTAGGGGACATACCTCAACATCTCCATAAATATTTTTGCATACACATCCAAGGTAAGTTTCCCCATCTTAAGCTCATAGAATTCCTTTATTTTTTCGTCATAATAATTTTTAGATAAGTAAACTTTGAAAAAGTATTTCTCAAACTATTTCTAGGTCAATTTGCTTTCCTTTATCCTTTTTATTTCCTTGAGGTCTTCCCACCAAATGGAAGCCCCTCCATTTAGGTTAAACATCACAATTCATGCCTTAGTATGGTATGAATAATTATGTACTCGAAAATGATTTTTCAAGCTAAATAGACATGATTTGAATTCCTCTCATTTATTTATTTCACCATCAAAGGTAGGTGGCTTATCCTTCTTGAATTATTTAGTCATAAAACTTTGAGAAATTGTCCTCTTTCTCTTCTTAGAATGTTTTATTTTGTGCCACTACTGGACTGTTCTACTGAAATAATATTTTGACTAGAGGACTCTATGGAAATGCCTCCACTCGATTAAGCTTTATTGGTACCTCGATGCATCCTTTTGTAATAACTCCTTCCCGCATCGTTGTAATCCATTCCATGCTCTTGGGCATCCGAAGGGGTTTTAACCCTCTATGACTACTGTAATTCGACATTGCTAGGGCCTTGTTGTATATTTTTTTGAATTTTGGACGGACTCTGTAGTAGGAATGCATTCAACTTTGTCGACTTGGAATGGGATCTCATAAGCCTCGCATTATATTCCTTCAGAATTTCATAGTGGCCATCAAATATGGAGGGGTTTCCCTATCCCTCTGACCATGAGACTCTTCATCTCTGAGGTGTGAGAGGTCATCCATACTACGCTTCACTATTCACGTCTGTGAACTTTTCAATTCATCCTATGTGTTTAAAAAACAATTATCATTGGCTTTTCATGTCAGTATTTTGAATCATGCATTCCAGGAAATATAAAATACTTTTAAACAGTCATAAGCAGTCTTAGTGACCCATTCAAGCCTAGAGTTTGAACTTTGTTATGATACCACTATGTAGCACACCCAACCCTTAAGTGTCCTTTTAAGGGATGGGGCATTATAATTTTTTATTTTCTCAACTATATCAAATCCTTTATTTCACATATCCATCTTCTTCTGCTCATCAAGAGATTTCCAACGATGGTAATTTCTCTCAAATATGAGCTCTATAATAAAATTTATGACCTTCCAAAGTTCTTGTGTTTTTGACCTCTATTCCACTGAAACATGGCATCCACATGACACCTCATCACACTTTCCATCTGAAATAGCGACAAAATAGCATTGATGTGGTGCCTACCTAACCTGCCATGGGAAATTTCTATCCATGCAGGACTACCATCCTTATCACTCAAAATTTATTTTGGTGCACTCATCACTTACCTCTAATGAATATGGCATCAAATAATATCCCCTTTCGATACCATCCATTCGGTGTTTGAAATTTTCAGGTAGTTTCATTTCTCTGAATGTAAGGTATCGAGGAATATTTTGTCTCCTTGATGGACGGTGTAGAATAATGTCACATGGTTTTCCGACCAACGGTTGAGGTCGGTCTAGTGCCTAAGGTTTACCTATCCAACAGGACCCCACTCAACTCGTCAACTATTTAAGGGATGACATCCATCGCTCTTAGGACACCCAGGATTCCTTACAGGCAAGGCACATTCTCCACGACTTTAACACTTCACCTCTTAGTTCAGGTGAAACCTACGAAAGATCGATAATTATCGTTGAACCTCCCCCATTCATAAATCTACGATTGATATCTTCCCTCCATTAGACTCACACTTCAACGCCTCGAAGGAGTACTCTGAATCTTTTGGACTCAAACTCTGAAAAACAATCAACTTTGAGCCAGCTAGACTCACACTCAATCCAGTTGAATAATTGATTGCTGACACATGTCTTCACACTATCACTCCCAGTCTGCACGAGCCCAACTCTCTTCCCATTGATTTTCCAAGTGGGAACTATGATGATCAATGGCTAAGGATTTATCTCGCTAGCTTCTGGATATACGAACCACACACGCTCAATTTTAGAGTCTCTCGTTCGGGGTTATTCTCACAACACAAGATATTTCCTTTCGAAACCCCACTCTAAAAGGTTCGTTTTAGAGTCTCTCGTTCAGGAGCTTTCCCATCACTCCTGATGGTTCTCTTTAAAAATTTCACTCCGAATGGCCCACTGATTAATGGTCCCAATCACTTCAGGTCGACGACTGTTGTTTTCCATTGACTAACACATATTTTTAATGATTCATAACTGTTCGTTTAAGGTAATTAGCCATTTTTTGAGTTCTTCAAGCCTTCAATCCTGAATTTTAAAGACTCAAAATTACCATTGCAACTGTCAAACTTAAGGTTAAAACCTCACATGATTTGCAGGCTCTCCACATAGGGAAAACATAGATTATTTGAGCATGTGTTTGTTCACCCTTAGTAATTTTCACGATTCAACAAGGTAATAATAAACAATGCAACATATCTCATCTCATAGACATTCAAATTCGTGGATTAAGTTCACATACTTTCACTTATATTCATACATAAGCGCATTCACACAAATATTCCATTCATAAGCATTCAAATATATCATTCATAGTAAAATTCAATGTAGGAAACTGTTATGGAATAATTCCCCTGCGGACAGGTGAATTCTCCCTTTGATTCTAGACCCCTAATACCAAGACAAAAACATGCAAATGGACACTAATATCCCTTTGAATTAAATTACCTAATCATAAAGAGAAAGAGAAGGAATAAAGTGTGATGCACCTTATTTAGTGGTTTGTCCTCACTTCCTCCAATATGAGCTTGATCTCCAAACTCTTCAACACCACTTGATACCTACAATGTAATGGACAATAGAAAGGCAAAGAACTCCTACTCTACTCTAAAATATTAGACTAATCAAATTCATCTATCAAGATAGAAAATCATATGCAACAATACACAATCTTGAAGGGAATAGTCCAAGTAATATGGATGAGAACTTCAAAGAGGTACTTACAATCATGGATGGTGTTGCAACAACTTCCCCAAGTCCTCCTCATCCAACCCTTGCACGATGCTCCCAAGATCATAAGTTTGATATCCAAAATCTTCCTCCTCTTCTCCATGGAAAGCCTTCATTATATAGGATTTGGAAGCTTAAACTCCATGGAGAATATCACTCATAAGATCCATTAAAAAGGGATCTACAAGATTTTTAGGGAGAAAATATCTCTCAAGGATTTTAGGGAGAAAATGATTCTCAAGGATTTTAAGGAGGAAATATCTCTCCCGCGAAGAAATTGAGCATAATAATATTAGGACAAGAGGATTGGCGGAAAAGACCTCAAGCCATAATTCTCAACATTGTATTCATCTTAATGATACAAATATATAATACAATAATGAAACCACCTCAATTGTTCTCACGCCGACACCTTATCAGAAGATAAGGTAAGAGGAGACAATATAGGAATTTAGAAACACACTTAGGATAACAACTATATCCTAGTATGTAACATAAATAAAGGTGGTATACTTAGACTTAATGATTATAAATGATAAAGAGGCTAACATTCCCCCACTCAATCATAAGTCTTAGCAATAATATCAACAAAGCAGGTGCATAAGTTGGTATAACTCCATATATTCATGTTGAAACTTCTGAGCTGAGCCATAATGAAGAACTGCCTGAAAAACAACCAAATCTGGATGCTGAGAAATCTGGAAAACCTCATTGTGTAATCAATGTCATGGATGATTTTAGGCGATAAATTTTGCTCATGGGCTAATTTTCCATGGTTTTTCCAAAAATGAGATTCGCTATTTTAAAAATGATTTGCCTAAATTCTATAGGATAAAATTATTTTACCTTAAAAATCGCCAAAAATTTATAAAATCTATATAAAATCCTTAGAAATTTGAATATTTTTACAAAAATATCGCCAAACATTTATAGTTGGCATATGAAGGATTAGTAAGATTCGCCAAGGTTTCTACATTTTAAAATAAATTTCCATCCTCAAAATCATCCCTGGTAATCATGTGAGCCAGAATGCCAACAATTTTGTTCACTGATGTGAACTTCAATATGATGAGATCAAACAAAGAGAAGTGAATCAGCTACAAGTCTTCCACATCCCTGAAAATGCCTGACAACTCAATCAATGCCAAGCTGCAATGTAGTAGGATCCATCTGTCCTCTGTTAGGTCCAATGACCATCTAGGTGAACCAAATGTCCACATCATTGCTTTCAAAATCAGCATCCCTGTGTATCGTTCAATATAGAACCATCATTCTGCCAAAG
Source organism: Picea glauca (assembly GCA_000966675.3). Classification (NCBI taxonomy): domain Eukaryota; kingdom Viridiplantae; phylum Streptophyta; class Pinopsida; order Pinales; family Pinaceae; genus Picea; species Picea glauca. The sequence goes on from JZKD02S0112837.1 coordinate 6,335, forward strand.
TTTGTCATCTACAGACCGCAGTTGCCCATTTGGAAAATTTCATGCCCATTTGGCATACGTGATGTTTGTTGTTGTCAAAAATTTCTATCTGACAACCATATTCAATTCCATAATCAATTCCATCATCAATTCTCCCCTTTGTCAGCTGAAAGGAGAGACCACAAGTGGTTTCATGAACCATCATCACTGGAATTTTGAACTCCTCCCCTTAAGGTGCATGAGATTTTCACTTTTACTCCATTTGTGTACAACTCAAATTAGGCATGTGGAATTAACCACATGTTATCTCATCCCGTGAGGGCCATGCTCGAAAGCTACGCCATAAGGGGACCACTTTGGAATTATATACACATTTCACTATTTGGTGAAAGACACATATTTACTCGAGATTGTATTCTTCGATAATACTTATATAATTGTTTAGCAGTTGATGACCATTGCCAATGATCAATCCACTCATAGTGAATCTTCAGTCTTGCAGGTTTCTTCAGTATTGAACATCTGTCTAAAGAATGGTTATGCTTTCCACAATGATGGCAAGGATGGAGATCAAAACACTAATTCTCCATGTGACCAACTCGATTGCAATGTTGGCACTTAACATCCTGATCTTGAACTTGAACATGTGAAGTTGAATTTTCTAAAGGAATCCAACGCTCACAAACAAAATTGGTTTGGAGTAATTTGGAATATGAAAACTGTTTTGATTTTCATATCCTAAGCCATGTCGATTTCTATTGAAGTGTAATTTTTCCCAAGGTCTGATGATCCTCTTGGAAAGATCACGTTGTATGTTATGGCGTGCTTCACATTTACTTTCACTTATACTTATTGTATCACTCAGTGCTTTGGCATCTTCTTCTTGCAATTCATTTTCATTGGAATTTGCTTATGAAGTTGGCTTGTTGATTTGTTCCTTTACCGACTGTTGATCAAAATCATCATCATCATCATCATCATCATAGAGAGGGTTTTTTCTAAACAAAAGCTAGTTCAGAAAACTTCATTGGTTGTTGATTTTTGAGTTCTATCAACTTATCATTCAATAGATGGGATTGTTCTTTAAGAAGTATAACTTTATCTTGTGTCACTTGCAAACAAGTTAGAATTGATTGAAGAGTTGTTTTGTTCAATATTACTGTGTTGTTTGCAGTAGTGTTTATTAGAGTATTCAGAAACTCTAATAATTCATGACTTCGCTCCATTTGAACATGCTCACTTGAACTTCACGCTTGCTTGTACTTGCTCACTTGAACTTTCTTCCGGGAAGATGAGGATGTCGGTTACCACCGAAAATGCATCCAAACTTGTGATGTTTACAATGATTTGAGTTAAACTACTCAATATTGTCAATTTCGACTCAAAAATACAATGAATCTTTGGTGTCGGGCTCAACCAAAAATGCACCGAAAATTACAATTCAATTCAATTTTATTTCGACACTTACAAAAAAAACTATTGCAAGTACATTACTTGTAGTTGATGTTGAAGTTGAAGTGATCTTCAAACTTGATGATGCTTTAAGTCCTTGATTATGAGCTTGATGTTGCCAATGTTGATGTGATTTATAATTTGATATATTCATTGCTTCTTAATTGAGAGCTTTGATTGTGCTTGAATGTATGTGCTTCACTGGCATTAATTTGTGTGCTTATCTTGTTGTGGATTCCATGTGCGTATATTTGTAGAGTAAATCATAAGCGTAGTGTCAAAACGTGACACACAACACCATGAAAACATTCAAATAATCATTCACCATTGCACACAATACAAGGTGTACCTAAGATCCCCTTATTCAATTTCGGGTGGATCTAGGACACGAGCAAAATAATCTATTTTATTATAGATTTCCTTGTGATACCAATAGTGTGCCAAAATAGAATGAAGTCATCCTAATCTCTTTCTTGATATCACAAGGATATTCAAAGAGAGGGTTACAAATGTTCCAATCTCTCTTTCAAGTATAAACTTGTTTTATATGCATAACATGTTTCTCTTTAAATTCTTGAAATAAAAGGATTTTATTTTCATACTTTTACTAGGAAACAATCCGCCCAAACTTGAAAACCGCGCCACTTAACATGCAAAACAAAGATCATCCAACTTGTGAGGAGACTTAGATCCAATGAGAAAATAACCACAACAACTATAAGAGATTGTGTTGGCACTTCATGTGTAGAGGAATAGTCACCATCTACTGTCTACCAGAGACTTAATAAAAAAAAATGATTTGCAATTTTCCTTGATCTGCATCTATTTTTCTTTGAGAACAACTCCAGGAATCTCATTTAATTTTTAGGCTACCTTCGATCTGAGAATTCCAATCTATGAATTGGATGAATCAAATGGGTCAATTCCCATTGCTTGGAGATCTGCACTAGATTTGCCTAGATGATAGATCGATAATATACTATTGCACTTTGATAAGAACACACTATTTCCCTTTGGATTACCGCAAATCTTCTCCAATTGGACTTAAAAGGTTTCAAACTCGTCATCAATTGTTGCTGCTAACAAACCCTAGCTGACAGTTTGGAGTGAATAAGAGGGTTGCAGACAAAGATTTCTATGGGAGCTACGTATGTAGATCTAAAATGTCATAGCGCATAGGAGGACCAGTGCTCTCTCAAGTATGGTGGATGTTAATTAGAAATTATGATAATATTGCAACAAATATATATCACGATAATATCGCAGGCATCAACGATAGTATTACGATTATGGATTTCATCTCCCAACATTATCGCAGGAATCTCAGACCCAGAAATAACAAAGATTATCCTATTTCCTAAATAGAGAATAAAACATCACAGGAAACGATGAAATAATTTCATGCCTATAGATATAGGAATTTTGACCAGCAACCGGATTTAATGTTGAAAAATAGCCCAGGGCTCCATTCAACAGAAATAGAAATCATTTTATCGAGCATTCAATACTTGATCTGACAACATACTAAATCCATGTATCGTCGTGGAGATTTTGAATCTCCGCACAATATCGTTGTCTTATTCACGTGCTCCCACAATATCGTTGGCTGCTTATCATAGGCTAGTCCAACAATTTTACAATCTTGCGATTTGGTATTAGCTAGTTTTCTGAGTCAAACATTTGAGAGAATAAAAAAACTTGATTTCATATCTGTGGGCGCATAGATCGTGGAGGGAAATACTAGTGTGTGAATTCTATTTTCCATTCTTGCAAGGCGCTAAACTTCTTAGACTCGACCAACTCGGCCGACATTCACTTTCCTGGCTTGACTGGAATTTTTGTGCTCTATTCTTTGGATGCCTCAAGGAGATTAGATCCCACCAGTGCTTCCAAACTAGACGAAATTGCACAATACCCAAATAGAAGATGGGGGCAAATGTGTTTTATACGATAGATCTAAACCAGATCTATACCATTCATAAATCAATGCAATACTCTATTCACAACGGATCTGATATTATTACAACCAGTTCTATTTTCACTCCTTTACCGTGAGATCTCACATACATGATTTTAAAGAAATATTTTATGAAATATAAGTAAGGAATAGCCAATTAAATCAACAAGAAATAAAATTAATTGTGACCTTTTTTTCTAGTGTGCATCCAAATACATGAAATTTTGTTGATGAGCAACATCTACCATAGCGATCTTGAATTCTTCGCTATCCATCTTCACACCATTGGATGCACCTCACCATCCATGGAAAACTACCACATTAGGCTCTGAAATCGCTGAGATCCAGACACAAAATCGCTGAAGATGGCATCATTGGAAAACCGTTGCAAATGTCATTGGATTATCGTTGCATATTAAATTATTACTGCAAATTAGATCTGCTGCAAATTAGATCTACTGTGTGAAGATAGTTTCGACATTAGTTTCCAAAGTGGCCCCCTTATGGCGTAGCTTTCGATCATGGCCCTCATGAGATGATATAACATGTGATTAATTCCACATGCCCACTTTGAGTTGTACAAAAATGGAGTAAAAGTGAAACTCTCATGCACCTTAAGCAGGGGAGTTCAAAATTCCAGTGATGATGGTTCATGAAACCACTTGTGGTCTCTCCTTTCAGCTGACAAAGGGGGGAATCGATGATGAAATTGATGATGTAATTGATTATGGAATTGAAGATGGTTGTCAGACAAAAAGTTTCGACATTAGAATCTCCTCTTCACCCTTTGAATCACCATTGTTATTGTTAAGAACCAAATATCAATATAGCATAGAAAAACCTCAGAAAAAGTACTCAACGCCTTGAAAAAGAGATAATTTCAGATAATAAGCCTCTTCAAGGGGGCAACCTCCTTT
>JZKD02S0112859.1:0-13408 GCA_000966675.3 Picea glauca
GAACCAATAGAATATCACTCCAATCAAGAACATCACTTTAAGGAATCTAAAAAGAAACGGATCCAAGTCCTCTCATAGGTAAGTGGCGTCATCACCAAGATCCATAATAATACCTCCCTCTAGATCCTGAATCCTATTGAATAAGGACATATCATATGTCATGTGTCTTGAAGCTCCACCGTCCACATACCATCAAACCGTTAGACACAATTTTAGAAGATAAACAAGAATCTATTGAAAGGAAGTCTCCAACTAAGTTAATCTTCTCTACACCTACTACAGTCCCATTTCCAACCTATTTCACACCCTTTCCTTTATTCTTTAGTGGACACTAGCAGACATAATGTCCCATCTCATGACATTGGAAGCACATCACCTTACTCAAGTCTCTTCTTTCCTATGTCTATCACCTCCTTATTCTTCAAGAGTTTCTTGCTACCCTTATTCATCTTCTCAACAAGTCAATACAATATAATTCCCCTTGTTGATTTGAACAAGACCAAAATCTAATTTATTCTTGCACAAGTTCAACCCAAATATTTGGAAACTTTGGTATATTTTCTTGAGCACAAACACCGTTAATAAAAGGCATCCATGAAGGATATAGTCCCTTTATGGAAATTGACACCATATTTTTATCCTCAACAACTGTACCAATGGAGACCAACTAATCCTTCAATTTACCACTCCTACTCAAGTAGCTCACCATGGTATCTATATTTCTCATGAGAATGATTGAAAGAGGGTTTTCACAAGAGCATATATCGAGAAGCACAAGAGTTATGAAATAATTGATTCAAATAATCAAACATTTTCTTACATGTCTTCTTATCTGAAATGTGTTAGATGAAATAATCATTCATAGAATCAAGAACAATTCTCTTCACTTTGGCTTCCTTCTTCAGTGAGCAGCCAACTATGATGAATTTGTAGGTTCTAGAATTTTCTTCTCAACACACTCCTCAATATCGACCTCCTCCATAAGAATATGAAGCCTGAGCTTCCATGGAACAAAATTGGAAGCTCCATCCAACCTGTTACACTCTTTAAGACTAATATTCACCTTACACATCCTGAACAAGTCTCAAGTGCACAAAATCCATAATATATATGAAGTAGAAACAACCCTTCCAAGGGTCAAGGTGATTCTCTTTAGAAACCTAGGGTTTAAAACCCCACAACCTTAACAAAGTCAAGTACCTCCCCCAGGAAATCTACAGCTGAAAAACAAGCTCCCTCTTCCTTTAAAGTGATCTTAGCCATAACAAGCTCTAAAACCATGTTGAAATTTTCCTAAATTGAGTTTTAAAGAAAAAAAAAAAATCACCTCTTGACTAAAGGTTTCACGGATCTTAACCCCAAAATTTTCAGCCTTGGGGATATTATGAAATAAAGCATAAAACAACAATTGAAAGAGAACAATATTTCACTTTCTAACAACCTAATGTTCTAGGAAATTGAAGGAAAAAATATACCAAACTATACTGATAAGTTTTAGCCCTCTAGGGCGACTTATCCCACATAAAACATATATAAAAATTTACTTTTCCAATAGTTATAACACAATAAGATGACATATATAGTGGAAACAAAAAACCCTTATATTCTTCAATGATGATGTCAAATATCTCAACAAATTTCCCTTTTACTTATGACAAATAATCAAGACATATATAGTTGTAAATAACAATACATGAAGAACACATATGGTTGAAAATCAAATCTAGAAATTGCACGAGTTTTGTACAAGTGAAAACTTCATTAATATGCTTAAGTTGAAGTTCATGTACATACCATAGCCTTCTCTCAAGGCTAGTGCAAACTCACTAGTTCTCCAAAACCCTAGCTAGCAAAAATAATGAAAACCTTAGCTCGAACAAGGAGCTCTGACAAGCAATGGTCACTCCAACAAGTCCTCCAAAGGAAAACATCCTTATCTCTTCTTATTCTCCACCAAATACACCCTAGGATTTTATCAAAAAATCTTAATCTCAAACCTCCAAGGTATAAACCCTACCCCTAGAATTCAAATATTCTATAGGATAATCCAAGAAGACTAAGAAACCTTAGTGACTCAGAGAGAGAGAGAGAGAGAGAGAGAGAGAGAGAGAGAGAGAGAGAGAGAGTAAAATTGAAGACATAGAGAGAGAAGACTAGTGCACACTCTTTTCTATGTCACATCTCAACACAACAATGAAAACAAGATGTGTGAATGATCTATTAATGAGAATGACTCTCTCCTTCCTCTATTTGTGTGAGAGGTAATGGAGGCCAACAATATAGTTTTGGGTCCAAGCCCTTAGAATCAACCTACAAAAATCACTTGTAGGCCTACACAAGTGAAGTGCTAGACTCCAAGGGTACACATGTCATGCTCCAAGGTGATTTCATGCACAATAATGGATCCAAGATGATGTAGCTACACAAGGTATGTCCACATATCTTCATTATATGCCTCCACTAACTCCATTTATCTTCCTAAGAAACATACTCCATTTGGTTAGTTTCCCCCTGTATGAACATTGTCGCAATCTAGGTGCCCCTGAGCCAACTTCATGCCTCCAAATAATAATCCAAGCTATCCCATGTTGTCTAGATCCTAATTCCATCCTCTAAGATTCACAACACTCCTCCTCCCAAGTAAGGCGATTTCCAAGCAACCGAACTCTCCATATGGCCACAATGAAGGGCATCCACCAAACTATTAAGAAAACTTGAACATCTGAGGAAAGTATACCAAGACAACACATAACTTAGGTCAAGTGACTACTAAGCATGCTATATCCACCGTACAAATCCATCACATACCATCTCCCATATGCCATTCCATATCAAATCATCTGAGGGATGCATATCAAACATGTACTCCAAATCTCATGAAGCACCCCAAACATGGTGTAAACACTTTCAAAGTAACCCAAAAAACAAAAATATTCTCTTATTTGATTTGGTTACTGCAGAGGTTGATAATAGGAATATAGTACAAATACAAAATCATTGTGGTTAACAATACGACATGGGAGTGCAATTATTGGATATACAATGAGGATTTGATTCTAACGTTGTCCCACTGGGGTTCACTTAGTATATTTATGGCATAGAATGTGTGTTTGTGGGATATTAGAGAACACCTCTAATTTTATTTCTACCTCCCAAAATTTAAATGTTAATACCCCCTCCCAATAATGTTTCCAAATAAAATAACTCCCTATATATGGATTAACCTATATTTGATTCCATTATTGTTTTGGATGGCAATAATTTATCTATATGATTCATCGAAAAGGTCATTTCCCTCTCATATTTATTTATTTTCACTTCAGACCTTTGATCATGAGTAGTATGACTTCATAGCTCAATGATTTATTTATGCGTAATTCAAGGAAAATCCTTCAAATGTCTCCTTTGTAGTTATTGATCTCATCTAGCTTCAATATTTTATTATGTGAGTTGTATTTCCAAGCCTAGGGTATGTGAGATACAAACGAAATTAGACTAGATCTAATGGAAACCCCCATTGGTTTGTGAAAGTACCATCTCTAAAGTGATAAAGACATTTTTGCGGCGATAGTGGGCACTGCCTCTGCAAATGACATTGTAGTCACAATGGGTACTTCTTTTATCCAAGGTCTCTATTTGGGTGACAACACAACTTTTAATAGAATATTCCAAACATATGTTTAAGGGTGAAAAGGAGGATCTTAAATAGAAGAAGTCTATTAATATGAACAAGGATGAAAAACACATAATCGTAGTAAGGGAAGACCAAGTGAGCAAGTATGAAGCTCTCCTCTATGCCAAAAATGCATATACCACGAAGAGAAAAACAACATAAAATGTCAAATTGTTAGGATCCCACCCTAACTCCCCCAACTACAAGGATAGGTCGTTACTTAATGTATGGTGGCCATATCTAATAAATAAGGCCCACTTGGTAGTTAGAGAAATCAATAAATGTATGGTTGCCTTATTAAGAATGATCCACTAGTTAGTTTTTGTAGTCTTAGTAATGAAGGGCCACTACGTGGTTAGGATTTTGGTTAATTAGAAACCATTTATTGTAGTAGAAGCTATATAATTAGGTCCCAAGTGATTAATATTGTATTGGATATTTTCTCAATTAGAGGTTTCCCCCTCAAAGAGGCAAGTGAACATTGCTTCCTATTGAAAATATTAATAAAGGTGTTCCTATTGTTGTTGTTTCAATACTTTGGTTATGTTTTATTTGCTTTCCAAAGTTACATTTTTTCCTATATTGCTGTAACATTTTGTTCCAACAATCATGGTATACTGCAAGTGGTATTAGGTCTCTTTCATGTGCCATCATGCACCTAATTTTTGGAATATTTTGAGGCCTATAGATGTGTTATGGTGTCTTTAAACATAGATATATGTTGCTCAACATGTAGAACTATAGCTGGGGAAGCATACCTATAGGGAATACAAGTGTAGTCACTTGGTTGGGCACCCTTATACACCTTTGTTGGTATTTTTTCTAGTAGTATCGCATCAGACAAAATTTGTCTATGGATTTAATCTTCCATGTACCTTTAGGTGTATCGAAATCCCTATAGGTGCACCTAAAACTAGATTTTCATAACCATCTTGTTGGTTTAGTACACCGAGAACAACACTCAAGGAGATCACACTTGCATGCCAGGGAATTGGTAATATGGATAAGGGTATAAAATATGCTCCTTAGTTGGTGCTGTGAAGTATTTGACTAAGTACTATCATTGGAAATCCTTAGATATATCAAATATCTATAGAACTTAACACTCTTTTGGCTATAGGATCCTCATAAACCCATCCTTTGCAAAATGGGCAGTTCAGAAAACAATTTTGTTGGAATATCAAGAATTTGTGAAAAATTCTAGGCCTAGCAAGTACATTTGTGGGAGACTTGTTTAGAAATATTTCTTGTGTGATATTAATTGCATTAATATAGCTCCCGTGTAAATTTTTTTGTGGGCTTGAAAATACCATTGTTTGTGACCTATCTCAATAGACTTGTCTCATGATACTGATTGCATTGATATAGCCCCCGGGTAACCTTCGGGTTGCACTCGTGGTCCCATGACCCACACTCAAAATATGACTCCATGGATGAAATAAAAAAATAGTCCAAACCTTCACTCATAAGTGGACCTAATTCAGACCAACATGACTATAGTCAATGGGTAACTCTTGCTCCGTTTTGATAAAATTGAGAAACTCAAGGGTAAGCATGATGCTAACAAATTCTTCTTAGGTGAAGTCCCTAGAAATGGTAAGCACATTGCTCATGGAAATTTTAGTGGTGGTGGCTCTAGAAACACCAACTCCATTACTAAACATTCCCCCATATGATACATCTACTCTTCCCTCATGTCAACATGAATGAATTTGATGGGTCTCATTTGACATGTTGGGTTGATAAAATATAACACTACTTTTCCTTACATTCTATAGAGGATGACATATTAAAACGTTAAATATGATTTCTATATATAGATTGAGAGCGTTGGTAGTGGTGGCAATTGCATAGGAAAACCTATTTGGGATACATTGCTTGGTAGTAGTTTGTGAAAGCCTAATTTAATCTCTTTGTAAGTGATACCAAGTTTTTGGGTCAACTTACCAAATTGCATCAAGTAGGAACATTGTTTATTTCAATTTCTTGGCACTCAGAACATAAAATTTTTCTGATTAATTTTTCGAGCAATGTTTTATCAATGGTCTTAAGGAGGAAATAAAATCCCAAGTTGAGATGAATCACCCTGAAACCTATTTGGAGGAATATAAACTTGCTTGATGTGTAGAAGTTGTGTCATATTCCTAGTCCAAATTCCCTACCTTTGTTCCACTCCCACACCCTGATATTATGCCTCCCCCATATCTTGCTCCACCCCTCAAGGTCCAAAAGTTGACACGGGTTGAAATGGAAAACCATCAACTCAAGGGTCTTTTCTATAACTATGATGAAAAATATTTCCTAGGGAATAAATATAAGGATTTTTTTTTATTAGTGGCCATTTATAAGGACATTTTTTATGGTGAATATAGCTGGGTGACTCCAAAGGAAATCACACCTCCTATGGAAGACATTCCCAGTCTAGAATAGAATTCTAAAGAACCCTAAATCTCCCTTCATGACTTGATCAACATTTCATATCCTCAAAAGTTAAAGTTGGTCAACTATACCAAGAATAAGAAGGTGACTGTCTTAATAGATAATGGTAGAACACATAATTTCATCCATTATCGCATTGTTGAAGAAATGCAATGTTATATCCATATCCATGTTGTTAAAAACTTCCAAATAATGATTGCAAATGAGGGATCTATTGGAAATGTGGCAACAAGTATGAAAATGTGAAACTCCAAATGGGTGACTATTTCTTGAAAACCCTCATGTTTTCCATTGAAATGGGTGGATGTGATATTGTTTTGGGCGTTGAATGATTGAGAACATTAGGCCCCATCACCATAGATTTCCTGTAGTTATACATGAGTTTCAATAAGGACATGCATTTCTACTCTCTCAAAGGTCTCAAAATGGGTGCCCTATAATTAGTTCCCACCATATGGAAAATCTTCTGAAGAAGTGTCATTCAGGAATTATTGCACAATTTCATGCTATTCAAGTATTTGAGGATGATTCATAGTTGGTTGATTCAGAATTGCAATTTTTTTGGACAAACACCAACAAGTATTTGTACTTCCCCAAGGACTCCCACCCTCATGTGGTGAGCATGATGATTGTATTGCATTGATATTGGATAGACAACTACCCAATGTGTGCACATACCACCATCCTCTTTTGAAGAAAAATGAAATCGGAAAGAAAATCCACGTGCTATTGGTAGTAGGTGTGATATTTACTAGAACCAACCCCTATTCCTCTCTTGTTGTCATGGTTCTTAGAAAATAAGGTGCTTGGCACACATGCCTCAAATTTTGAGCTATTAACAAACTAAAAATCAATGATAAATTTCCCATTCTAGTCATTGATGAACTCTTGGATGAGTTACACGACACTCATTTCTTCACTAATCTTTATCTTCATTCCAATTATAACCAAATTAGAATGAAAGAAGTTGATATATTCCTAAAAAACTACTTTTCACAGACATGAAGGCCATTGTAGGTTCTTGGTGATTCCTTTCGGTCTTTGTAATGCACCTTTCACTTTTTAGATCCTTATGAACAAAATGTTTTGACTCCTTCCATGCCATCTTTTCCTTGTCTTTTTTGATGATATATTGGTCTACAACAAAACTTTGGATACCCGTGTGGCACATGTTTATCAGCTCTCACAACTCCTCCACAATCACCAATTGTTCCTCAAACATTCAAAAGTGATTTTGGTGTCTCAGAAGTGGAATATTTGGGGTACATGATTATCAGTGGGGAGGGAGTATGGGTTGATCCTAAGAAAATCCAGGTGATGAAAGAATGGACTTGCCTGAAGACTCTCATAATTTTGTTTGGATTCCTTGGACTCACTAGTTACCATAGGAAGTTTGTGCAAAACTATGGTAAAATTGTAGTTACCCTCAACATGTTTCTCAAGAAAAATTCATTTAGCTAGAATGATGCTATATAACATGCTTTTCAAGCTTTAAAATAAACTATGTGCACTACCCCCATTCTTTCCATGCTTGAATTCAATAATAATTTCATCTTGGAATGTGATGCCTCTGACAAAAGTGTTGGGGCAATGTTCATGCAAGAGGGATTCCATTTGACCTTTAGTGGTATGAAATTGTGCAATAACACTTGGTAAAATCAACCTATGAATAGGAAATGATGTATACTCTTCATGTAATTAATATGTGACATATTTACCTAATGGGGCATTAGTTCTAGATTAAATCAAGCTGCCCCATGAGTTCTAGATTAAAACAAACCGCCCCATCAGTTCTAGATTAAAACAAACCATTACAATTTGAAATATTTCTTGGAATAACGGTTGTTCTCCCTAGAGAAACAAAAGTGGGTTAATAAAATGTTGGGCTACAATTATGAGATCCTCTACAAAAATGGCAAGGAGAATATGGTGTCTAATGCTCTATATATGGAAGTATAAAGAGGAGGGATCCCCATTTTCTTTATCTTTTACAATACCCGATTGGATGGTGGAAGTATATCCAAAGTGGTTAGTGGATGCCAAGGTGGTGCACATTCCATAATAGCTACATGCCGACTTCCATGCACATTTGTGATACAATTGGAAGAATGATGCCTTATGCTATAAAAGGTGTATTTTTTTGGTCTAGAATTCAACATTTAAATATTGAACGTTAGTTGAATTACATTCTTCTCCCTCGGCAGGTCACTTAGGGTTTTATAAAATATATGAATGGATAAATTTTAAAATGTTCCTTCTGTTTGAACCCGTAAAGGACTATAGTAAAGTATTGGCCTAATTAAATATAGAACGTTAGTTGAATTACATTCTTCTCCCTCGACGAGTCACATAGGGTTTCATAAAATATATGAATGGATAAAATGTTCCTTCTGTTGAGGCCACTTTGTTGATATAGTGGAGGTTGAGTTGCCAAATTTATTGCCACCCATTAGGAGTATCAGTCATCATATCGACTTTATACCAGGAGAAAGCCTGCCAAACAAAGCAGCGTACATATTGACACCTCGAGAAAATGAGGAGGTGAAGAACCAAGTCCAAGAATTGTTGGATAAAGGTTTAGTCAGAGAAAGTTTGATCCCATGTGCAGTACCAACTGTGTTAAGCCCAAAGAAAGATGGAGGATGGAGAATGTGCATAGATTTGAGAGAAATCAACAAGATCACCATCAGGTACAGATTCCCTTTACCAATAATGGATGATTTAATGGATTGTTTAAGTGGAACAAATTTCTTTTCTAAGATAGATCTGAAAAGTGGATATCACCAGATCAGGATGAGAGAAGGTGATGAATGGAAAACAACCTTTAAGATGAATGAAGGCCTGTATGAGTGGCTAGTTATGCCAATTGGCTTAATGAATGCCCCGAGCACTTTTATGAGGTTGATGAATGAAATTCTAAAATATTTCATTGGCAAGTTCGTGGTTGTATATCTTGATGATATACTGGTATTTAGCAAGACTAAAGAGGAGCATTTGAGGCACCTAACGCTAGTAATGAGGAGGCTACAACAGGAGAAGCTGCTAATCAATCTGAAGAAGTCCTCTTTTATGAAGACAGAGCTCATTTACTTGGGTTTTTTGATATCTTCTAATGAATTGAAGATGGATCCAATGAAGGTGAAAGCGATCAGAGAATGGTCATCACTAAGGAGCATGTTCGAGGTAAGGAGATTTCATGGTTTAGCAAGTTTCTATAGAAAGTTCATTAGAGACTTCAGTGGAATTTGTGCGCCAATGATGGATACAGTAAAGAAGCAGCACAAGTCCTTTAAATGGATGGAGGAGGCTGAAAGGAGCTTCAATATACTGAAGGAGAAGATAACAAAATGACCAATTTTGATCTTGCCGAATTTTGGGAAGACATTTCAGGTGAGATGTGATGCAAGTGGAGTTGCAATAGGAGCAGTTTTAAGTCAGGACAATCGACCTATTGCCTATTTCAGTGAGAAGTTGAATGAGACTAAGAGGAAGTACTCCACATACGACAAGGAGTTCTATGCCATAATTCAAGCATTGAAGAAATGGAGACATTATCTTGTCCTGCAAGAGTTTGTCTTGTACAACAATAACCAAGCTTTACAATTCATAACCCGACAAGAAAAATTGAATCAGAGGCATGCAAAATGGGTTGAATTTATGAAAATTTTTACTTTTGTCATAAAACATATTGCTGGGAATGCTAACAAGGTTGTTGATTGATTAAGTAGGAGATGTTTAATTCTGCAGGAATTCCAAGTGGAGACCTTGGGGTTTGAACACCATAAGGACATGTATTGTGATGATGCAGATTTCAAGGAGGCCTACGAAGCATGTACAATCCCTGTACTGAGAGATAGAAGTCAGTGGATAGAGTATATGGTTCAGGAAGGATTGTTGTTCAAAGGGAACCAACTGTGCATACCAAGATGCTCAATGAGGGGAAATCTTATGAAGGAGAAGCATAGTGGAGGATTGGCTAGACATTTTGGCCACGATAAGACATTTGCATAGTTGAGAAGTTCATACTATTGGCCAGGTATGAGAACAGAGGTGATAAAGTTTGTGAACATATGTAGAATCTGTCAACATGCAAAGGGGAAAAGATAGAACAATGGATTGTATCAACCATTGCCAATACCAGAGAGGCCTTGGGATTCAATAAGCATGGATTTCGTGTTGGGATTGCCAAGAACACAAAGGTGATTCGATTCCATATTTGTGGTGGTAGATAGGTTTTCAAAGATGGCACATTTCATCCCATGCCAGAAGACCAGTGATGCAACACATGTTGCAAATTTGTTTTTCAGAGAAGTTGTAAGACTTCTCGGTCTACTCAGGAGCGTTGTCTCAGACAGAGACACAAAATTTGTTGGTCACTTTTGGAGGATGTTGTGGAAGAAGATGGGGACAGATTTTTCCTTCAGCTTAGCTTATCACCCTCAGACAGATGGGCAGATTGAGGTGGTAAACAGAAGTTTGGGAAACTTATTGAGAAGTATGGTTACTGAACACCATAACCAGTGGGATCAGATTCTGCCACAAGCAGAATTTGCATACAATGACTCACCAAACAGGAGCATTGGGAGGAGCCCATTCCAAATACTCTATGGATTGCAACCCAAGGGAGTGTCTGAGTTAAGGGACTTGGAATAGGGAGAAATCAGAAGTGTTGGAGCAGAGGATTTTGCTGCTGAAATGCATAAACTCCATAGCCGGATCAAAGAACAATTACAGAGTTCTAACCAGAAATACAAACATAGAGTTGATCAACATCGCAGGGAACTTCAATTTTAAGTGGGAGATCAGGTTTTAGCACATATCAGGAAGGAAAGGTTCCCTAGGGGAACATATAACAAATTGAAGATGAAGACGATAGGACCCTGTAAGATCTTGAGGAAATTTGATGCAAACGCCTATGAGATCGAACTGCCAAATGGTGTGGGAATTTCACCCATATCCAATGTCTCAGACTTGTACCCTTATAGGAAAGACGACACAGAAGGGTTAGAAGATCAAGGAAATATTCAGTGGGAGAAACAGATGCCTGTAGCAGAAAATCCGCAGATGGAGAAAATTGTTGATCAAAGGATTGGCAAGAAGACCAAGAGGAAGACTTATTTTGAGTATTTGGTCAAATGGAAGGGGCACCCAATTGAAGATGCCAGTTGGGAAAATGAATCTGCTATCCAGAAGCAGGGAAAATCAGTAGAGGAGCTCATGGACAGGAGTCCATGAATTTTTGTCAAGGGGAGTATGATGCAGGAGCATCGTGTCAAGCGCATAGAGGCGGGAACATTCAACACGTGTGAGTTCTTCCAGAACTTCGACGTGGGAGGCTACAATGGATTTTTGGATCCGCCTCCACTCAGTGCCAGAATTCACTTTTGGGGGCACGCTTGAACCGGTGCCGAATTTTACCCTGTGAAGCAAGTTTTTGAAATTGAAACCAGAGCAGGAGTTTCCACTTCGGCTCTGGAATGCGACTAGACTTAGATAGTGTAGGATGAATTTTAGAGTAGGCAAGTAGCTAGGGGAAATCCTAAAATGATTTTTGAGTTATGTAGAAGTTTACACACCCGGTGAGAAAGGGAGTTGGAACACAGAGAAAATTTAGCTGTAAGAGAGAACTGCGATTAGCAGGAGAAAAAAAATGCTTTTGAGTTACTGTAATTTTGTAATCTTTAGCCATTGGGCACTTATGAATAGAACATAATGGAAAATTGATCCAAATGTATTGTGCTTGGACTATGTGTAATTTTCTGTTTTATAAACAAGTGAATGGAACTGTGAGATTTTCGCAGTTTCAATTGTTTCTCTTCATTTGGAGCTCTACAAGGTGTGCATCGAGCTAGGAAGGAATGTTGTGGTATTTTTTTTCTCTTCACTAGGAGCTCTGCAAGGTGTGCATCGAGCCAGAGAGAAAACACCGTGAACCTGAGTTATCGAAATCCCTCAGACGCAAGGAGTGTGTGGGAGATCGAAGTCTGAACCAGATAAATCTCAGGAGGGATAACACTTTGGAAGGTGTTGTTGAGACCAGGAACTCATTCCCTGGAAGGAGCGAAGATTGAGTCTTCGCAGACTTAGAAAATATTCTAAGTCAGAGTCGAGTAAAATCTCAGGAGGGAGAATGCCCTTGAGCATTGGATCGCTGTGGGGATTCCCGTGGATCATCCAATTGGAAGGAGGAGCACAGACTTTAACGCCGCGTAGATCCATGTGAGGGGAGTTCAAAGATCTGAATGGACGGTGGAGAGTCCTCAAGGAGGAACACTGAAACCTCACAAATCGTTAGATAAAGTGGAGCTGCAAGGAGGTTAGGTGAGGGCTACTTGACGTCCAAAAGCTCAGGAGGAACAACAACCATTGATCTCAGATAGATCTAGACCGTTGGTTTAGTTCGCGAACTCGGGTATTGCCAACCAGAGGGATAGAGGCCTTGTCTTTCAAGATCCCGAGTCACGAGATTGTGAGATAGCGAGGGCTGTCCATTTCGCGAACTCGACATCGCGAGCTGGGAGGTAGTGTTCATGGTGCTTCAAAATCTCGAGTCACGAGATCGCGAGATAACGAGGGCCATCTGTTTCACAAACTCGGATATCGCGAACCGGAAAGTGGAGCCCCTTATTTTTCAAACCTCCGAGTCACGAGATGGTGATTTGATCTGAATCATCGAGCACAGGCGGATCTGGACCATTGGTCCACATCGCGATCTTGGGTCTCACGAGTTGGAAGGACGAAGGTCTTGGTTTTCAAACCTCTGAATCGTGAAATCGCAATTTGATCTGGACCGTCGACTACAGGCGGATCTGGACCGTTGATCCACATCGTGATC
Source organism: Picea glauca (assembly GCA_000966675.3). Lineage (NCBI taxonomy): Eukaryota > Viridiplantae > Streptophyta > Pinopsida > Pinales > Pinaceae > Picea > Picea glauca. The sequence continues at coordinate 12,948 of JZKD02S0112859.1, forward strand.
TCAGGTTTCTCAAGTTGGAAGGACAGAGGGCTTGAATTCCAGAACCTCGAATTGCGAAATAGCGAGGTCGGGGCATTTCGCGAACTCGGGTATCGTGAGTTGGGAGGGCAAAGTTTTTGCACTGCAAACCTCCGAGTTGCGAGATCGTGAAATAGCGAAAGGCGGGAAGGATAAGGGCGCGGTCACAACCCTTGGTCTTGCACGGTGGGAGCTCATGCTTGGCGCTTGGAAAAATCCAACTGAGCATTCATGGAGTGGACTTGTGTGTTCGTTTCGAAGGGTTCCAATTGGAACCGAAAGAGCCATTTCGGCTCCCGAACTAGAAGATCCTGACCGGGAGGTCACACAACCCTGAGGAGGGATAGGGGGTCTACATCATGATGACACATTGCAGTTCAAATAATCTTAAATATGTCTCAACAAGATTCCATGATATATAGTAGTTCCACTCATCAAGTAAG
>JZKD02S0112870.1:0-13698 GCA_000966675.3 Picea glauca
GGCTTTTGGTTGTGGTACATGTTGAGTACATGGTTGAGACAAGTAGTTGATGAGTTGGCGCACATACATGAGGTGTATAGTTGATGATGTTGGTACATATTGATGAGTCATATTTCATGAGTAGTTGACACATGATTGGTACATACTTGGTACATGGTTGGATGCACTTGCTTATGGTACAGGTTGATTACAGGTTGTTGCATGGTTGATGCACTTGTTTATGGTACAGGTTGATTACAGGTTGGTGCATGGTTGATGCACTTGTTTATGGTACAGTTTGGTGCATGGTTGATGCACTTATTTATGGTACAGGTTGATTACAGGTTGGTGCATGGTTGATGCACTTGTTTATGCTACAAGTTGATTACAGGTTGAGGTACAGGTTGATGCATGGTTGATGCATGGTTCAGATTACAGGTTTACATCGGTATATCTCACAGTGATAGTGTGACAGTGGTTCCATCATTCTACTTCTACTTCAGGGTGGAAGGACAGGGCAAGGACAGGTGGTTGTAGCAACCTTCCAGTTGTAGCTGGAGAACATTGGGGGTTGTAGCCTCCTTCTGGTTGTAGCAAGAGAATTGGGGAGTTGGAGCTTCCCTCAGGTTGTAGCCTGAGAAACTAGGGGGTTGGAGCCCCCTTCTAGTTGCAGCTGGAAAACAAAGGAAGTTGGTGCTTCCAATGAATGTAATTCTTCAAGACATATAAGAAAAAGCATTCTGTGGTTTTCTCCCAATTTGGGTTTCCACGTAAAACACTGGTGTACTGTGTATGTGTATTATTGTTAATTTGTTCATTTCTTATTTACTCTATAGTTATTGGATGATAATGCTTCATTGATATAACACTTGGATTATATGGTTAAAAAAGGATTAAATTGCTCTATTATTGATTCACCCCCCCTCTCAGTAATCCAACAATATATATGATATGACCCCAAGGGGGAACATATATGGGAAACATATATGGGATTACATGTACATGAAATGTGTAAATATATATCTAATAGGGTTGTATAATAGTAAAAGGGCCTCATGTGAAAGTGTGAATAGATATATATAGAGATCATGTATTCATTACTGGAGGAAAAATGAATTGTGATGTATAAAGGAATTTGGTTAGTTGGAAGGAGGTTCTCCTATTCTTTGAGTTATTATGTAACTTATCTATATTGTAGTTGTTCTCCACACTATCATTTTGTACATTGTGTGTACTTCTATTATGTTATGATAATTTAAGCATTTGGTATTACACCTATGCAGACTTCTCATAGTTATAGGCTCTTGTCTGTCTCTTCTTCCATTTGACTCTGTCTCAGTATTTCCCATGTTGAAATGCAGACCTATAACATCTTCCTCATGGCTGTAAGGTCCCTAGGAATATTCTATGACTCTAGTCCTCATATAAGAACCAATGTTTTTTTCTTGTGCCTCTAATTCTGCAAGAAATATCCATGTAATAATTATTGTTAGCACATGCATACTATAATTTAAACATTTCATTAATTAGAATACATGTTATTTTTTTATCTCAATTTATGAATAAACCAATGCACTAAGTCAAAATATGATTCCTTAGAAACAATCATATCTGAAATAGCTCTCCAACGACTATACTAATGCCTCATTCTGAATTCTGAGTGAAAAGTTACAACATTCATATGTTGCAATTTCCGCTCACTTACTACTACATAATTTACTTATTACTTTCAGAGAAATTTTAGCATCCAATTCAAAAATTTTGGTGGGTATAAGTCTTGTCCTCCTCAAGATATTTCTAAATACTATTTGTTTGCTTGAACCTAAGCTCTATGATGAAATTTATAGTCTGGAGAAGTTAGGAATATTTTTCCCATTTTATCCATGTATTCTAAAGGTGTATTCTTTTTCTTCCTGCACATTTTTACATACCCATGTTCCAAATAAAACTCCATGGTTTCCTTATATGGTTCATAATATTTCCATAGAGAGCTCATGAGTCCCAATCAGAGTTATGAGGAAGGATTTATTCCCTCTCGAAGTAAACTGGTGCCAAAATTTGTACCCTTACTGTTTCAACTATAACTTCATCATACGATCTTTGTTATGTGCCCAACGTATCTCATTGGATAGATCTCCCTAATTTCTTTTATTTAATCTACAAAGACATAATGTACGTACAAAGATATACTCTATTCACATGGATTTTTATTTCCTAAAAACGTCGTTTAGGGCCTCAAAATCACCTTGCAAGTTTATGACCCTCAAAAGCTATAAAAATTCAAAGAAAAACTGATTTTTTTTACTGTTATAACAACCTTTAAACTTGATCCATCAATCTAAAATCGGGTGAAATTTGATTCATTGATCCTCTTATTCTTTTCGAACCCCGCAGATCAATTTCCATCGTTGATCAACAACTTAAAAAAATATGGACTATTGATTTCTGACACTACATCAATGATTGATGATTAGAGATTTCTTTTTGTAAACCAAACTTGCTCACCAATCTCCCCGACACCCGATCATCGACCATAATCCATTGGTCATTTCTCTTGGAAAACCAATATTTCCCACAAATCGTGTCGAGCCCCGACAATCAGTGATCGACCATCTCTTCGCTGACGTGACAACTATGATGATGTGGTGTGATACATAGACAATGACATGACATGGCACATCATCTAGAGGAATCAAATTGGATGATGTGGCATGACACGTGGATATTGATGTGGCATGACACATCACCCTCCTCCTTCCTTTCATCAGTGATTGGCCACTTCTCTTAGAAGAATTGAACATCACACTAATTGTATCTACCCCTGATCATTGACCATCGACAATCGACATTTTCCTTTGGACACATGAAACTTTTGCCAAATTTTGTCGATCCAAAACCATTGTCCATCAACAATCAGACAATTCTTTTGGTCGAACTAAAATATTCTCCAAACTCATTGATCCAACCATCATCCATCAAAGAATTCTTTTGGTAAACTCTAACACTTAGAAATTTTAACCAAATCCCAAATGAATTTGGTCCATCGATCTATCATTCAAAATGATCTCATTTGTTGATCCATCAATATTTTCTCAACTCTACCAACGAGTGTCAATCATTGATTTTCTCTATTTTCCAAGATCTAAAAGAAGATCCTGACCATCGATCGACCTCAACTTCCCAATGACTAAAAATGGATCCAGACCGTTAATTTTCTTCCTTTGAAAACACCGAAAATAGATCCTGGTTGTTGATATTGTCCCTTTTAAAAAATTTGATAACCTTATAGGATTTTAAATTTATTAAAATTAATCATGGTTGTTGATCTCAAGATCAAACACGATCTCGATTGTCAATTCATCGAACTCTCTCAAATTCTATAACGACTATTAAAATGTGAAATTCATCATTCCAAGTCTAATTTTAACTATGCAACTCTGCATATTTACTCCATTAAACATTTATTTGAAGTTTACAAGGCAAGCACAACCTGAATTTATCGATATTTTGCTCTGATTTTTCACCGTCTTCTGCAAATTCGCATAGACTAAAATCTGTAGTAGTGAATTTTCCCAATTCTCACTCACCCTGACCCATACAAGCCCAATGTTTGAACCAAAGGCTCTGATATCATAATGTAACATTCCCCAACCCAGGTGAGGTTCATTACATGTGGAAATACTCATAAATTAAAAAAAAAAATAGACAAACTAATTTCATGTAGTTTACCGATTACAAATTATAACCAAATTTAACTACTCTTCAATACCATTAATTTGATGCATCTACAACATTCTAAAATAGACATGAAATGAAACTAATAAACTCAAATATAGTAGCATATAAATCCTTTTTAACACAGAGTAGATGCACAACAATTTAACTCATCAATATAACACATACAATAGATAAAACACTTATATTTTAATTCATTTGTGCAACCAGATGCTTGGGACAGACATTCCACCAAACCATAGAATTGTTATTCCAAATCTCAATAGCAAGTCACCCCCGAGATAGGGCTAGAAATCCACTGATACAAATTTTATGAGCAGAACAAAATGAATACAAATTATTAAAATATGTTTAACACAGAATAACAGAGATACAGTAAAACTGGTTTTCTATTCAATAAGGAAATAAGTTGAAACTGTAAAATGCAGTGGAAAACAAGCTTGTTGGAATGGTGGCGACTTATCTTTGAGAAGAGATGTGAAGGCTATGATCATTCACAAGAAGATGATTACAATGAGGCTCTGAAGGCCTTTTTACAATAATCAGGAATGTCAAAAACCCTAGACATCCAAAAACCTAACCCTAGAAGATGAAGCGCCAAAAGTCATGTGGGCCCCGTTTGGGTAAGTTAGTACATCAACTTCCCAAGGTCATAATATTTGCATACGATCTCCTTTTTAGGAACACGATAGACCACTGGAAAGGTCTATCTGAGGACTACACATTTTGTTGCAATCTATCAAAGGGCATTTTCGAGTATGGAGAGCCCTAAAAACATAGTTTAGGGCCTCAAAATGGCCCCGCAAGTAAGGGACCTGAAACCTAGGAAACAAAAACTGCCAAAATGAACCAGTTGGAATAGGTGGGATTCCACCGACATCCATATGGATCATCCACAAAAGAGGTTGGTCTCTCGTTGTCCACTCACATCTCAAAAAACCCAAACCCACTGGTATTCTCCTATAACTATCTCAATTTTCCACCAATTCTCTTCCTCTTGACATGCCCAACACAAGGAATGTACCCCTTCACTGATATCAGTCCCTCTAGAGTCTCATTCATTTATCAGGGTCTCCATGGCATAGGTAACTTGGAAACTCAAGGGAGCTCACTACTAGGAAAACTACTAGAAAACAACAATAAACACTTAATCATGTTATAGTGAAACTCACATAAGAGTTCAATATTTGGACCTAAAAACTTGGTTATTTCTCCAAATATGCTCCAGAAATTCTCTAGCATGCTCCAAAATACGCCTTTCATGGTTGCTCCATCTCCAAGCTCTTTTGTTTTCTCTCTACTTGTTATTCATGCAAAAAATGTCACTATCCAAAATTGTTGTAACTGCCCATACAAATTTCCTCTCATTTTTCTTTCTTTCTTGACTCAAACACTTCCCCGAGCTGATTGTAGTCATCCCCCATGATCCCAATAAATATGGGATGCGAGTTATCACACCCACCCTCTTACATGCATTCAATGATTGGATTTGGGGACACTCAATCAAAAAATAGATTTTAATAGATAATGATAAAAAAATTCAGGAATGTGGGTGGAATTAATAGACATGGGTAATCCTCCCTTGCACCCCTCTTAGACATTATTCTAGACCCTCCCCTCTCTTTTGGATTAATTAATATTCCATCTCTGTCCATATCCCCTTAGCAGTTGGCATCACCTTTTATTATTAAAATTCAACAATACAATTTTCATATACATCACTTGGTCGTGGCCACACATTATACCTACATTAAACATTAATTAAACTAGGTATTATAGTAGGGATGTTACAACTATGATTAGGTACTTAATGTATAAAAGAAATATAAATAACGTGGATAACACACGGCTCCCCAAAATTGCTTGAGAATCCAAACAAAATCACCAACAAATTAATAGGGTATGAGACAATGATGCCAAGTATTGAATAAATCATTGGGGAGAAAAGGAAGAAGCTATTATGAATTATACCTATGATATTAAAAATATCGTTAAAGAAAAATTTAAGGATATTCTTTGGTGCAATAAAGAATTATAGGATAAAATAAAATTAAGATACTATAAGGAGATGGTTAACCCTAATCTTGAAGATCAAAAGTATATTATTGTTTTGACTAGAGTAAGGAAGAGAATCAATACTGCTAAAATAATACCTAATTCTTATGAGTTTCATAGTGAAACTGGGCATTGTACAATTCCTAAAACACCATCTGGCATGAAAGAATATATATCCCCTTCGAAACGAGAAATATGATTTTGTCTTGTACTTATAAATGCACATAGTGATTAAAATACCTTTTCCAAGTTTCTAATGTTAATGGGATGGAATTCTCTACTACTTTAACTCCTCAACTTGCTTGGAAAAGTGATCATAGCAATGAAACCCTTTCATCATTCAACTTCAAGGATTTGGTCACAATAAGTGGTTCATCGGCCCTCCAATCACCATGGATAATCAATTTTCAAGTTTCAAGGAATGGTCAAGCCCTCCAATCAACCCTCCAATAGACTTTGAGGTTATCCTGGGCATAGGTTTGAATCTAGGGATGTAGTATGATTCTTCTTCTAAATATTTTGAAAATAAATCATGGATTTCTAGGGAAAGTAATCCTTGACTATGGTCTGTATGAATACCATGGTTGCAAAAAATTGACCCCAAATTCTATCAACCATCCATTTTCATTAAAACAAAAAAATCCAAAGAGAAATATATACAGATAAATAGTAACACCCTGGTACACGATACAATCTTGACCTGACTATTTAAATTCCTTCTAGTGGAACAAGAAAGAGACGAGAAATCACACAAAAAAAATTATTTTTAGATGGAAACAAATCACTATCTAGATGGTGCTTTATGTCCAATGGAGTCATATCATACGTTCTTTAGATGTTTTCCCGAATTCAAGTTGAGAGACCTATAGGCTATGCATGTTGTGCATTCATATTGTTGGTGAGGAGACTATGTCTTTTGTCTTTGGAAACTCAATTCCAACATTAACTAGTGGCTACATATCTCTTTGATTGGAGGATTTCTTTTTTACAACAAAACCTTCTATTCTCTAATAGAAACTAGAGTGTCTCTAGATTCCCTTCTATGGAGGCTATATTTACACTTCTCACAATGTCAATTGCTCACTGCCTTTATCAAAGATCTTTGTAGAGATCACACAACCTTGCTTTAATACAATATAAGAATAAGATCTCACTCAATGGGATGCACAATGCAATGAAGAATAAACAATGAGAGGAACTCAAAAAAGGTATTCAATATTAGCTTTGGTTCAATGATTATCTCAACCATCATCCAACAATAACTCAATGCCTAACAACTTGATATTATTATATAAGTAAGCATTATAATCTAACACTCGTCAATATTAGTAGTCATCTATATCATGTCACAGCATCATCGTATCTTCATGCCATAGAATCCAATTATCAAATCCACGTCTCATTGATCATTGCATTGAGAGTTGTTTTATAGTCATGTATGGCATACATGTTATAACATAACATGGGTAACACTGGCACAAGTTGGTCAATATATTATTTCTTGACCATATATTCAAAAACACACACACACACACACACACACACACACACATGTGTCTGTAATAAACTATATGTAAGCAATTTGAACACTCGATCTTAACCTAAACCCAACTACTAAATATTGAATTGATCCATCTTAAATGATTTTAAAAAAAAAATCATCTTAAAAAATTTAATCTCATTCAAAACTTGATAAATCTAAAATTAAAATAAATCTAATCTTATACATAAGAAATCACATCAACAACATTTTAAATTCTCTCTATATATAACTATGCATCCAATTTCTCAATTTCCATCCTAAATAATGCAAGTCATCACGGTGACTAAAAATAAACTTCCTATTCATATAGGGAAGAAAGCCCAATTGAAAATTACATTGACATAATGGTTTGAGAGTGGTAAATTCACTTACCATTTACTACCCTCTCTTATTAAGACGTGATAATTTTTCAAAGTTTTAAACACAAAATAAGATATTAATTAAAAAAGTTCACTTATTCATTAAATAAGTAATCCTTTAATGTTTTAATTGTGTTGAATTTCATTAGGTTAGCGCTATCAATTGCAAAAAAAATATTGTTATATAGTGTATTAAGTTAAATATATTTTAATTTTAAATTTATCAAGCAATTAATTTTAGATTTATCAAGCAGCTAAAATTAATTAATTTTAAATTCTTTTCAAGTGTAATTTTTTTCAAAAGTTTTTCTAATTTAAAAAATGTTTTCATTTTATTTCTCCATTATAATAAATTTCAAAAATGTTTTCACTTTATTTTTATTTATAATAAATTTTCTAGTTAATATGAATATAAAGTTTGATATAGAAATATCTTAATTAAGGTGAATATTTAAATATTTTACTTATAGTCATTATTAAAATATTTTTTTTAGTATTAAGCATTGAAAGAACTATACATCTTTGTTATACTAAGATGTAAAAGACATATATGAATGGAATAAGAAATTATTTTCAATAATTTTATATGTTTGTAAAGTTGATATAATATATTTATTTTTTTAATTTCTTTAAGGGTATTTTTGGTTGGAATATGGCCATATAAATTGGGTGGAAATATCATTTTTCTTTATTTAAATTGTATTTTTGAATGCATAAATAAATTTACTAGAAAAAAAACTCTGAAACACTAAAATCCTATAAATTTAACCACCCAAAGTTCAACAATTTCTCGTTATATTTAAGACAAAATTAAAAAAACAATATTTCTAGAAAAAAAAATAAAAATAAACCTAAACCTAAGTTTAAACTACGACCTTTCTAATATATATAAAAAACAAATCCAAACTAATCTTTGTCAAGACGATATGGATTTTATCTATATATCATTTTAGTGAAAGATATTAACTAACACAATGATTAACATTTATCTTTAATAACAATTTCATTTAGCATTTTTTATTTTGTTATTTAGCATTTCCTTTAATCAACTAACAATGTCGACATCAAGTTTGTAAATAGAGAAATGTAATTTTGATATATCAATTTTTTCCCAAATTTCCTTTTCGATGAAAATAACAGCCACGTTTCCTTTAGTTCAACAATAAATAAAGAACAACATCTAGCTTTAGTAAAGGAATGATCTAATGACGTAGATATCAAAGACTTTAAGGAAAGAGGTAGAGGTCGGAGGAGAATGTATGATATGAATACCCAACACTTTTTATTAAGAATTAAAATCAAATGCTTTTAAAATTTAGTATTATTATTTTATTTAAAATTTAACATATATTTATATATAATTTAATAAATTATATATATATTTATATATAATTTATTATTTATTATAAGTTTTTATATAGTTGTTATTTGATTCTAGGTTAAGTAGTTTTAAGAAAGAGTATTATTTTCTTTCGCAAAATTCGATTTCCCCAAGTAACGTATTAAATTCCTCATAAATCTAAATTTAAATTACTCTATTAACTAACATAACTTTTATTATGAAAATAGACTCCACCAAATTACACATTAACTTGTCACATTTATTTTTATTTTTATTTATAAGTACTAAAATCTAATTAACTTTGTGTGTGTTATATATTTATATATGACTTCAAGATTTATATATGACTATGAAATCTGGCATATGAAATAGTAACTATTTTCAAATTAGATTGAAAAAAAATAAAAAATAAAAATAAGATAGGTCACAAACCCATTGGATGAGAGTGTGATTCTCCGACATGAGACTCTGAGATAAGGACATATTATATACAAAGTCTTGGGACTCTATGATGAGATTCTGACTCCCAAGATAAGTATAGACTATGCACGTGAGACCTTGATATGAGACTACAAGATATGCGAGATGATATTGCAAGATATGTGAGATGAGACTGTGAAATATGCATACATTGTGCCCACAATGGGTCATTTAGCATACTATAAAAAAACCATCTCCATTGCAACTCACCTCATGCAAATTTCAATCCTACACCATGCACATTGAATCTTGGAGCTTAAAGGTTGAGAATCACATCATGCAAATTGAAATCCAAGAGTGTGCACCCTGAACATAAAATACCAATTTTTGGGGAAAGAGTCCTCATATTGAAGGGTCTTTTTGTTGTCCAATAGAAATAATATAAGTGACTTTTCTTGTTTGTTTGGGAGAAATAAGGATTTTATGTTTGATTTTGAGAGTTTTTATGTAGTTTCTTTAGTGTTGGCAGTAGAGGATATTGAATCCTGAAGGTAAAACAAACAAGCCATCATTAAAGGGTAAAACAAGAGCACTTGTCCTAATTGTTGAAGGTTTTAAATGGAATCTACCTGGAAGCACTTGGCCTACTCTTGTGATGGTGAAGATAGTAGATCGTTTAATATGTGATTATTTGAAATCTAGTCGACCTATTCCATTCTTAATTGTTGTGACATTGAACAAGCTACCTTTATATTGTTGGGAATGTACATGTACAAAGGTATCAGAGGATTGTTGTTATAATAGAATCATGAATGCTTGAGTATATTTATGTTCCTTACATGCAACAAGTTCTGCAATGCTTGTTTTTATCAACTTTTGTTGTTGGTGGGTTTTGGAGCTTCTTCATAGTTTGGATGTGTCCTCTAGAAATCTCCCCGTTCACAAGAAAAGTCGCTCCTGTATTCACAACAAAAATTAACAAAAACACATATAATGCATAATATTTAAATGGAAGGAAAACATAAATATAAAATGTCAAGAGAAGGGTAGTTTTAAAAAGAAACTTGTGATAAAAAATTTGCTTGACAAGTAGAAGTGTCTGTCAAATTTAGACCTTGCATAGGAAAATCGTTTTTATATATATGACGACGATGATGATGATGATGATGATGATGGTTAACATCTGAGACCAAAATTATTCTATCATACCTTAAGAAAGGTAAAAGATTACTTGGTCAAACAAGGAGAAAGTGATTTTCATATTCAACCCTCTTGGTGTAAAAAAGGTGACATGTCCTTTCATGCCATGGTGTTTTGGAGATTGACTGATGCCCAATTTCACTATGTGGCTCATGAGAATTAGTTCTAACTTCTTATTTTAGAAATATTAATTCTATTCTTTATGCTAGTCAAAACGACATGATACTTTTGATCTTCAATATTAGGGTTAACCACCTCCTTATAATATCCTAATTTTCTTTTACTCTGTAATTCTTGATCACACCATAGTTTCTCCTTAAATTTAGCTTGAACAATATTTTTAATATCATCGGTATTCTGCACAATAACTTCTTTTATTCCCCAATGATTTAGCCAAGACTTGGCATCATTATACCATTCCCATTTGAACCGTTGGTCATTTTGGCGAAAGTATGAAGCAATTTTTGGGAGCCTCCTATCATCCATGTTGTTTATATTGTTATTGTACATTAAGTACCTTATCATAGTTGTGCTCTCAATGGGGGAAAAGATCTCTTATATGAGAAGGATATGATATGGTGTATTACCTTTAATTTCGAGATTATAAGTTATAAATCATTTTGGGCCTTCTCTATCTTTCTCCAGGATTCGTAAGAGATACTGCATCACCAAAATTCACATCCATATAAGATAGTAGGAGTGTCAATATTCTCAAAGAGGATTTTTTTCTTATCCCAAAGTCAAAGGTCTACTAATTTGCAATTATTTTCAAACTTGTCACGTCCCCACAGCCTGCCTTACAATCATTCACCTCTTGAGGGAGTGCAACACCACGATGTTTCTCACTTTTCTACATGGAAACACCAAGGTTACTTCATTTAGACTACGCCTCCTCACCTAGAGCATACCCATACTCCATTCTAGGCTACTGACGAGTCACACTCCTGCTCCAGTGAAACTCTTGTATACTTAGACATTCATTAATTGCTTTAACACTTATTCATTTTTAAGCATACATCCAAGAACATGAGAATTCGAGAGAACAACAACAAAATACACAAGAGAAACATAGATATAGTGCGGGCGGCAGGAACTATGCCTAACAACCAACTAAGTCTTTGTTATTGCAGAACAATTACAACATGAGCACTACTAGCATGTTTTACAACTTCGACAGGTTCAAACGAATCGCCTCACCTCACTTCTTGCACATAAAAACACTCACCACACACGAAAATTTATGTTAGATAATTGAATTCAAAGCATGCTCTCCTCCCTGTGCTCACAAGTGATCTAGGAGGATAAAAAAGACTCAAGAAATATTTGGAAATTTTTCAAAATCACACCATTTAAACTAAACAAGATTGGTCCATGTCACCAGTATTCCAACCTACTTCATCATAAAATCAACCATTTAAAACCCATTTAAACCTCCATAGTAATGGCACAAAACAATTTTTTAGTCTAAGTTATAATTTCGTGGGTAGGCATCCAAAGAACCCCCCGTTGTTTTTTTCACATTAAAAATTAGTGTTGGTTGTGGAGCCTAATTATCTTCCTAATTCATAGGTTTTTTTCAACAATATTTGGATCCCATTTCCTAACGGGGGGGTGTGGGGGGATTTCCTCCCCAAATCTATCACCAGGGGGGGCGACAACATTCACTGTCCATTGGTGGAGGTTTGGGGGCAGTTCCCATAAAGATAATTGTTTTGGGAAATTTTCCTTACAAAATATTGTAATTTCATAGTCAATCTGAATCATTCATCATTAGGTTGTAGATATTATGGTAGAAGTTATGTTATGGTTTTTTTCACTAAAAGGAAACCATCTTTTATGTATGAAGGAATTGTATTGTAGATATTAATGAGAGTAAATATTGTATTTTGAGAGAGGAGGCTATGAGAAAAGAAGAGGAAGTTACAACGGGTGTGTTGTAGGTTGTCTCCCTTCATTTGTTAGATAATAATAAAGGAAGGACTGGAAATGTGTTTGGTGAATGTATCCCATATTGGGTGAACCATGTATATATGTGTCTCTATTGTATTGTGTATCTTTTGTGTCTTATTTCCAGAACCGTGTTATATTATTTCTATGCATTCCTTTTTTTTCTAAGTTAATGAAATAGGAATCCAAAATCCTCTAAGTCATATATTCCAATATCATAAGGCAGGGAGATACCCGTGAAGGGTCAAACTTCGATGTTTGATAGTTCTTTGTGTGCCTCCTTGATCCACCTATCTCTTGCGAGGTCACTGAGCCCGTGACCAATTTCTTAGGATGAAACTCTAAATACTGCACTTGATCGATGTAACTTAGTGACCAAAACTAGGATTTTCCACCCAGGTAATGATTGTGGGCTACAATTGAATCTTAGTTATATTTTGTGTGCTATTGGGAAATATCACCAGTTCTTTCGTGATATGCCCCCTTTACCCCTCATTATAACTAAATATTCACACCTTCACTAGTTCCTCTTCCGGTGGGTTCACACTGGATTGTTGAATGATATTGGAAGGCCCGATGTTGTTTTGAGAGGAAGGATTCTAGGTATTTAGGACACATGCAATTTTATTTTGATATTCCCCCACGAGAATAAAACATACCTAGCCAACATTTTTCTTTTAGTTGATTTGTGTATGGTGTTCATTACTAATTGTATACAATTGTGAGTTGTATTGTTATTGTAGGCCAAGATATAAAGCAAATCGTTCATTTATTTCTCTCATCACTATTCACACACACCTTTTAGATAGTCCAAGACTACAGAGGCTCCACACAATACCCTAGATTCCAGATTCTTTCTTTGAGTACTACAGTGCTTGGTTTGACCTTTCTAGGTTATACCTTTCTTGGTGCAACTCCCCCCAACAAATCATATAGTATCCATTCCTCTTTAGGAATAGACTATCAACCATCGATCACAATGGAAGGACTGAAAAACCTACCATATATAACCCCATCCTCTTCTTCCTAGTTTGGAAAAATTTGGAGATGGCCCATCTCCTATTTATATTGGTCATCCACCACTCAAAAGGAGTAAGAAGAGAACCACCCACTATCAA
>JZKD02S0112881.1:7964-24438 GCA_000966675.3 Picea glauca
CTACCATAATATCAACACTCCCTCCTAGCTAGGGAGGTATTGAAGGTAATGGTCTTGAGCACAAACATACCATTCACCCGGTAGCATCAACATAGTCGTATAGATTATCTCATGATTATATCATGAGCACCATCATCACTATCAATGTCATCAACCACATCATCTCTCGAAACAATACTCCATCTGAGTAATTAGACATGATGTTGGATAAGTCACTCACTCCATAGAGTGACACAAGAACCATTCTTCTAATCCAGACATATGTCCTAGAAGAGAAAATGTCTTGGATCATTTTCCATCTGACAAATCTCTATCCATTGATCATCCATCTAACTGATAATCATTTCCAACACAACTAATAGTCTTCAAGGAAATCAGAACAATGTCATTCAATAGAACACAACTGTGTCTATCGATAGTAGTACACAACTACAATCTAATGGTACACTACCACACCAAGTAGCACTCAGATACTTGATCAGTGGCATATAGCCACAATAAGTGGAACACATCCACCACAGTAGCATACATCTACTGTCCAGAGACGTACAATCTCCATAACAATCATATCATCTGATATCAACCTGAACATAAAACATTGTTTATGATATAAACTGAATCATTTGGGCCATTCTTCCACTCACATTTGTGAGATCTGAAAGAGCATCTGCCCTCAGAAGGTAAAACATCAATGATGAACTATTTGGACTATTCTTCTCAAGCAAGGAAGAATAAATGTCTCGATTTATGAGCCTAGACCATTCACCTATCTGGGCCATTCCTCCGACACTAAACAAAGTGCAACCTAGAGAGAATGAGTATGCCCTAGGGAATGCCTGTCCCTGATTACTGAACCTGAACCATTCCTCTGGCACTAAACAAAGTGCAACATGGAGAGAATGAATCTTCCCTAGGGAATGACTGTCCGGACCATTTCCTAAGGAAATGACTGTCCTGCACCAACCTCCAAAACAGACCATTCTTCGAAACTGCTCACAATTGTGAGCTTCGAAAGAATGACTGTCCGACGAGGTAGACCAATATTCTTGACCACTACTGAGAGTGACCGTCAATAAGAGAGACTTTCCTAGACCATTCCCACACACTTGCCACAAGGGGAATCGCTTTCTATGGTACATCAACAATCCATTGAACCATTTTCATTACGAAAATGACCGTTCGATTTGGACCATTTTTCGAACTGGAAAATGCCTGTCCGTCAGAAATCTCAAACCACTTTCCGAACTGGAAAAGAAACTGCTCGTCTTGGACCATTTTTCGAACTTGAAAAATGTTTGTCCATAAATCAATAACACATCAATGCTCCCTCCCAACCTGGGAGTCATCTCTTCCTTTTTCAATGAGGAAGTCGTCTCCACGAGATCCAACTTGAGTACACAAAACTCTTTCGTCTTGGATAGAGGCTTTACCAAAATGTTTGGTTATTTGCTCATCTGTGGAGATATATATTGGAGAACCATTTTCTCTTTTCTGGACTTCATCACGGAGAATGTAATGCTTGATCTCAATGTACGTCGGTCTTTCCAGAACACTGGTTTTCTGAAGGCTTCATATAGCTCTAATCATTATAGTATATCATAGTTGGATTCAACTCTTTTGTTTCCTGCTAGCTCATAACATCGTGGAAAGGCTCAAACTGGAACATATCCATGTGGCACTTCTTCTTTCATTATGAGAGTTTGTCATGGATTAGCAATCCATCATCCTGGAATTTTGAGTAACCATTATGTTTTTAAACATAGAAGGTTTTCACCACGCTTCTGCTGTGCATAAGAGGATTTGCACCAAGTTGTTTGAATCCATACAAAATCTTCTTCCATCTGCATACAGGGTCTCTTTATGGTATACCTCAAAGCCTTGAGGGTGCTCTACATACACTCTTTTTTCAATTATTCTAGAGAACAGTCTTTGCATTCATCTGATGTAAACTCTAACCCATGGATATTACGGATGATATAATGACTCATGTAGAGGTATGTCTAGTTTACTGGAACAAGAAATCATCATAGTCTTCTCCCTCCATTTGGGATAACCTCTAGTTCTGGATCTTACAATGCTTACATTCATAATACATTGTTCTTCATCACAACTTTCAGTTCCTCTGCTTGATTTCTTTTAATGAGTTAAGGTCAGACTGGTAGTCTTGTGATTCTTGATACAATGACTGATTGTTCTGGCTTTTCTTTCTCTCTTGGAATCATCATGTTCTTCCTCATGTTTCTCTTTAGATCTTGGGTCCATGGAGTTTTCTATAGATTCCATGCCCTGAAGATTCCAACTTCTTCATTTCATCATAGGATCATGGATGTGGATGGACAATCAAGGATACTTTTAGGCTTCTTTTCGAAGAAGGCTTCTTCTAAAGTCAAATTGAACATGAATTGCTTTTCATGGATGCTACCATGGATATATACTTCATCATCTTCAATGGATCATAGGACTAGCTCCCTCCTAATCCTTGCTTCATGTATGAATGCATGCTCTTATTTTGGAAATATATAATCAGATCCATCCATCTAACAGAGTCCACACTTTCGTCTTCATGCTTATTGCCTTCTGCAAAGTGTCATAAGTGTTTCTCCAATTTCCTCTTGATTGCCGACTTCTTTCTGTTTTTACTTCTTCTAGGTTTCTTCAAGATCGATTATGATTTCAGCTTATCTTGCAGCTGTTACTTATGTAATAACTACCACATGAATTGTTACCAGGGGTTGTTGATGTACTTCATCCTTTCATGTGTATTGTCTGAATTGTAGTCATAGTGATAACAATCCTTATCTTGTTGTTCTTCCATAGGTATAGTTTCTCTTTGAACATATTATCTACTAAGAAATAGATATGCAATATATGTACATAAAACATGGTATATACAAGAACTATGAAGAGTATTGTTACCTTGTCTTATAAGAAGGAGTCTGTTTTGTCCTGCTTGGCTTTATTTGAGGGTTCCCTTTCTTCGATAACTAATGCTTCGTGTGTTCCCTTCCTTTTATTTAACTTGAGACAATGATTCTTGTAGTGACCATACTTTCGACAATTGAAGCATTGTATTTTTGACATATCTTTCTCTTGATTAGGTTTCTTCGTGGAGCCAAACTTCTTTTTATTCCCGAAATTCTTGAACTTTGTTGTGAAGGCTTGATCATCGTATTTCTTTTTGGGGTTTCTCTTTTGCATTGATCCTTGATTCTTCTTGTGCACAACAAGTCCAAAGTTCTTCAAATGTAGGATACTCTTTCCTTGTGTTCATGCTTGCGACAAATGCATCCCATGTCTTGGGAAGAGCATTGAGTACTATATTTACTAGTTCCTTTTCTGAAATGATCTCTTCAATGGCTTGTAGTTGATCTATCAACTGAGAGATTCTCACAAAGTATTATGTTATGTTGTCATCATCATTCATTTTCATGTCACGGAGCTCATTCTTCAGACTCATTACCTGTCCAATGTTTCTAACTGAGAAGAGGTTTATTAGGGCATCATACATATTCTTAGATGAATCAAGATGGGAGATGTAGGGTATCAAGTGGTCTTTTATAGAATCCACTATGATACTCATGGCATTGATGTCGTTTTCTTTGAACTTCTCCATAACTACAATGTTTTGCGGTTCCTTCTCTTTTATTTCTTCAAACTTTGGTTCCACAATCTTTCCTTTCACGATGTCCAACACTTTGTTCTTGGCAAGGATGAGATCAATCCTTGTCTTTCATGCTATGAAGTTAGAATCCCCTTCTAACTTTTTTTCTGACTTAATAGAGTAAGTCATGGCTGCTTTGACTTGGTCAACCCTAGATTTGACCAAAAACTCAAACTTAATGTCTTAGCTTGCTGAGAGTACCAGGAGATGCGCTAGGCTAGGGCCCACTAGTCTATCCATAAATTAGGTTGATCCCTTCACTTAAGGTGCCTCAACAAGAGGGTTAGGGTTTTGCTGTTGCAGCAAAAAAAAACTGGCTGCAACTGCAACGGTAACTTAGCAAATCCTCCCAATCTATATTCCAGCAGTTAGACTGTCCAAAGATAGTGTGGGCTCATAACCTGTTAAAATATAATGTATGTGATCGTTTAACCATAGACAATATAGCAATATTGTCACCCAACTATAGGCCGAGGCCACCCCCGATCACCTTAACCTTGATAGAGAACCATTCTGGAAGAAAACCCTAGACATGATAGCCAAACAAAGGTGGCACACCTTTCTCCAATGATAGCGCACCAAGTAAGAGTAACAAGAGCTTATCAGAGAGTCCAAACCATAACCAAGAGAGATTCCAAACCAAAACCGAAATCTACTAGTTGCAGCATCTACAACAACATCTCTCTGCCAAACTTGCGCACAAAGTGGCCAACTGCAGTGCGCACAACTGTTGCTTCTGCAGTTCTGAGAATACTGGCCAGAATGAAGACTGGCCTCCTATATTTATACTATTTCTGGCAGACTGCCTGGGCCGACCTCTCATTCTGGGTGCTCATTATTTAGTATATAACATTTCCTTTAACCGACTTCTTCTCTTGGTGGCTAATAACCTAATACAAGTCATTCTCTTGAGCCGACTTGTCTTCTAGGGTTATTAACCAATTAATTAGAGTTTCTTCTTGCTTCCCAAAATATTCTATTCTCATCAAGTTTACACGTGGAGGTAAATACCTTCCGTAGCTACCATAATATCAACACTTCCTTCATATAGAGATTTGCAATGTTGGTTTCCTTATGTGTTGTCTTTACAGGAATAAAATGCACTGTCTTAGTCAATTTTTCCACTACCACCATAATGGAATCATGTTGCTTCACTATCCTGGGAAGCTTTGTAATAAAATCTACTATGAACACCTCCCACTTCCTTTCTAGAAGGGGAAATGCCCGCAACAACCCCGATGGATGTTTGTGCTTCGTCTTTACCTTTTGGCACAATAATGGATTTCTAATATCCCAGGTGCCCAACATATGGCACATTTTTTATTTCTCTCACCATGATATTTTTCAGATTCGTGGAATTTGGCAAATATACTTTGCCTCTGTACAAGAGGATTCCATCCTCTTTCAACTCATAATTTTTAAATTTCTACTGTAAATTGCCTTGCTATAAGTTTTTTTTGTTTGTTTACAAATAAAGATGATATGAATTTGCTACTTCAAGAATTTTATCCTTTAAATCCATCCTGTACATGCTGATGGCTGAAACATGCACTTCATGAGCTCTTCTGCTAAGTGCATCAACCACCTGATTTTCTTTTTCCTTAATATGTTTAATTTCAAAATCATACTCACTAAGAAACTCCAACCATCTAGTTTGTCTAGCATTTAGTGTTGGCTATCCAAATAAATTTTTCAGACCACATTGATCTGTTCTTGGCTCAAACCTCTTCCCCATGAGGTAATACCTCCACATTCTCAATGCGAGTACAATGGATGTTAGCCTTAAATCATGGGTTGCAAAATTTCTCTCATGATCCTTTAGTTTTCTAGATTCAAAACTTACCACATGATCCATTTGACTGAAGACTCCACCGATCCCTTCCTTGCATGCATCCATGGACACCACAAAGTATTCATTTAGATATGCAATATTTAATATGGGTGCACTTGTCTAAATGTTTTTCAATTGCTGAAAACTTTCTTCAAATTTTGGACTCCATTCAAATTTCACTCCCTTCTTTTGCAATGAAGTGATTGGGCTTGCAATATTTGAAAACCCCTTTATGAACCTTCGGTGATAATCGACGAACCCATAAATGACCTAACCTCCGTCACATTTCTTGGTGTTGGACACCCTTGAATGGCCTCTATTTTCTCGGGATCAACTGTTATCCCATGTACTAAAATAATATGCCCCAAGTAGTGGATATTCCTTTCATAAAAGATGCACTTACTTAATTTGGCATATAATTTATGCTCTCTTAAAACATTTAGCACCATTCTTAAATGCTTCTCATGTTCCTCCTCATATTTAGAGTAGATGATAATGTCGTCTAAGAAAAAAATTACAAACTTGTCCAGGTAGTCCTTGAACATTCCATTAATTAGACACATAAAGACAACTGAGGCATTTGATAGTCCAAATGGCACTACCGTGAATTCATATTACCCATACCTTGTTTTGAACATTGTCTTGATGATGTCTTCTTATTTTATCCTCACTTGATGATAACCTGATCTCAAGTCAATCTTGGAAAAGATCCTTGCACCTTTCAACTGATCAAATAGATCATCAATCCTTGGAAAATGATATTTTTTCTTTATAGTGACCTTATTCAGTTGTTTGAAATCAATACACATCCTTAAGGTTCCATATTTCTTTTTCAAAAACAGAACTAGGGCTCCCCAAGTTGACACACTTGGGCGTATATACCCTTTCTTCAAAATTTCTTCTAGTTGCATCTGCAACTCTTTCAATTCCTATGTGCCCATTTTGTAAGGTGCCTTGGACATTGGGGCAACACCTGACACTAAATCAATTGAGAAATCGATATCCCTCTTTGGTGGCAGTCCTGTGATTTCCTCAAAACATCTAGAAAATATATCAAGACTGGATGGTCTTCAAGACTAGCCATTTTATCTCTAGGTGGCTCTTCCATATGGTTTGCAAAATTTTTACATCCTTTCCTAAAACTCTTTTTCAGATGCATGGTTGAAATTTATCTAACAACCACAACTCTTGGAGTGCCTTGAATCTTACCTTGTTTTCCCTTCTCATCAAGACATGTTATTATCTTGTTGTAATAGTCCAGGATAGCATGGTGTTTTTCCAATCAATCCATGCCAATTAGACATTCATATGAACCCAAAGGTATAATGTTCACATCTACCTTTGTGTTGAGTCCATTCATGTCTATTGGGAAATATTTAACCAAGTCATTGATCTTTCTCCTAGCCCCCATGGCCAACTGAACTAACCAAGATTTCTTATGCTTACTCCTTTGCAAATGAAATCTTTCAATAATATTATAGTTTATGTAACTATGGCTAGCTCTGGAATTAATTAAAATTGTTATGGGCTGATTATTGATCTTACCTTCCACTTACATCATGGGGGAATGATATTATGCTTCCTTGTTGTCCAAGGCTGCATAAATCCTTTGCATGCTTCCTTGCATGTCTTCCACTATTTCAACTTCTTGAATGTTTTGAACAATTCTCATATTTTCTCCTTTGTGAGGGTTTTCCTTATATAAGTGACTCCCCTCACATCCTCAGTATTGTATAGGTTGTTGCCTTTTCCTTTTCCCAAAAGGATCTACTGTCCTTTTTTAAGTTTGGGTGGACTTCCCTTGTTGATTGTCTTGGGATTTGTTCTTGAAAAAGGATGGCTTAAAACCTTTTTGCCTTTGCTCCCTCTTTCCTTTCATCTTGTCATTCCATTAAGTATTTTGGAAGACTAGCCTCCCTTCGCTCTGCTCATAAAGATGTTTTTATCTCCTTATGGTCTCCTCCAAATTCTTGGGGTTATCATACTATACGTTGTCACTATGGAAGGAGGGTAACCCACTAAGAAGCCTTTGGATTCTGAGCTTCTCATCTTTTATTAACTTCACATACTTCAACAACTCAAAGAACCTCTTCTCATACTCATCCATTATTATGCTTCCCAACTTGAGTTCAAAGAACTCTTTCATCTTCCTTTCACTGTAATGCTCATAAAAAAATATCTCTTGGAAATATCCTTTGAACTGCCTCCATGAGAGTCTCTTTTCATCAATATGCTCGACTTGCTTAAGCTGATCCCACCACATAGTTTCCTTTCCTTGGAAGTGGTAGGTTCCAATCATTGTCTCTACCCTTGAGGGGTAATCATACAACTTTAAATATTTCTTCATTTCTAATAGTTATACCTTGACCTCTTCTCCCATCTTATGCTCATCATTGAAATTAGGTGGCTTGATTTTCTTGGGTTCACCTTGCAATATGTCTCCCTCAGGCCTTCACCCCGGTCTCCTAACAGGAGACACAGTTGGGATTCTTCCTGGCCCTGAACTGGCATGAGATATCCTAGTGGATTTCCATGGGGAATGATTGTATCTTCTCCCTCTCCTTGACTTATTTTCATTCCCATGTTCATCCCTCCCACTATGGGATTTAGATGCTATCACTTGTTTAGCACTACCTTCTTGTCTTGTGCCCGAGTCTTTCTTGGATTGCTTCCGCAACATGTACAATATTTGAATAATCTCTTCCTAAGCCTTCATTATATTCTCATTATCATCCTTATAACTCTGCACTTCTCTCTGCAGGATTCTCATAGTTATAGGCTCCTGCCTACCTCTTCTTCCCTTAGACTCAGTCTCAACATTTCCCATGCTGATGTGCAAACCTATGAATTCCTCTTCATGACTGTAGGACCTTTGGGAATATTCCATTGGTGTGGTTCTCATATTTGAAAATAAACTACCCTCCCGAACCTCTAAACTATGCATAAAATGTGCATGAAAACAATTTTGTGTTAGAAGAAAAAAATGCATATGCAATTTTGGAAAAGAATGCATAATTTTTTCTGCCCTTTAATTCCACCACTCATATTCTTTTGAGTTGAATATAAAATTTTCTACTCAAAGTAATTTTGTAGGTTAGTATATGGATTCGTGTCTTCAATACCTTTCCATTGACTATCCATTTTTCCAATTCTGATTTCCGAGCATAAAGTTACGATCTTTAGAAGTTTTGGCCATTTTCCCCTTTTTAGCTCTGCATGCTACAAGTGTGTTATTTCCATGCCAACACATTTTAAGGTACCCAAAAATTATTTTAGGCTCCATCAATGACTTCTACAATCCATGAGATTTTCGTAGATTTCTCCTGAGCCCCAAACTGACTCTCGGACTAGGAGTTATGTCATCTAAAAGAAAACTAGTACTAATTTTTACACTTGACTTTTTTTATAGTAACTTCTTCATAAAAACTCTGTTTGGTGAATAGTTTAGATTTTTGGAAATCTCTCTTCAAGCTCTATCAATTTATAAGGAGAAACTTGTGTCCTGGAAGGACAATAAATTTTGCAACATTTGACTTGTTTAAAATGTTGTTTAGGCCTTCAAAAATGACCTGCAAGTTTGTGACCTCAAAAACACCAAAACTTTTATGATATTTCATTGTTTATTTGTTGTGTATGACACTAATTTTGGTTCTTGGTCATCGGGCCATCAACCCACCGAGCACTATGGTAAGATAATCCAGATGGATCTCGGTGGCCATCCACATTTTCCATTGAATCACCATTTTGAGCCTGTGGTTTTGATAAACCATGATATTCACCCTTTTGATGGGGAATGGAATGTAATGTCATCTTCATTTGTTAATTACAGAAATCATGTAATGATTTCCTAGTGGTCTTATGTACATGACTACATCATAGCGTTAATGCATCGGATCCCATTAGAAATACACAATTAAGCGCGTTGAGGCTAGAGTAGTACTGGGATGGATGACAGCCCAGGAAGTCCTAGTGTTTTACATGCCTATGACATTTTATAAACTTAGTCCAATTTATCCCACATGCATGATGGGAATTTTTCTCCTCTCACTCTCTCATATATAATTGAGATGAAGGAGGCCCTTTAAGCATGCAGTGGAATGTGATGTAAATTTTGTTGTGAATGAAGCGTAGCCAACATCTCTTTCTTTTCAGAGATAAGCTACCCCATTCTGCTAGTTTTTGTTCTATAGTGTTTTTCTCTCTCAGTTCATTAATATAAGTTGGATTTCACTATATTTATGTGTTCTTCGCATTATCTCTGTGTATTTCCTTATTATATATCGGTTATATTTTTGTCTTCATGTCGTTCTCAAAATAATTTGGATCAATGGTATCAGAGTAGGCTACTCCTTATTGTTTCTCAGAGAAGATACTCAATGAGGTTAGGGTATAGAGAGTTGGGTCTCGAGATAATTTCTCTTGAGGACAACTGCTCTCGCCAGCCCAAGCAACCTCCCATGGTGGAAGAAAAGAGAGATGACAAGGCAGGAGATCCTTTCAAGATGTTGCTCGAGGAAGCCCTTCTGCGACAAAGGAACAAGATGATGGAGAACTTTGTTCATATCCTTCGAAGACTATCAATGGCGATGACTGAGGCATCTTCGACAAGAAGCCATTTCGCAAGTGAGACGCCCTTAGAGGTACAAGTCAATTTTGATATCCCTTTATTTAAAGGCCATATAGATGAAGATGCTCTAGAAAAATGGTTGAATCTGCTAGAAGGTTATTATTCTGTCCAATATTTTTTTGACAGTGAAAATATCACCTTTGTTCTCCTTAAATCCCTTCCCCATGTCAGAGATTGGTGAGAAGGTTACTGGGAGAGGTACACTGCGGATGAATATACACTATTTGGGAGAGAACCTGCTTGGGTGACCTTTGTAGATGCCCTAAATGAGGAGTTCTATCATGTCAGAAACTATGATGACCAATGCATGAGATGAACAACTCTACGTCAGAAAAGAGACCAGACGGTGTCAGAATACACCAACATCTTTCGTACCTTTCTCTAAAAGTTGGGTATCAAAGACTCCGAGCGACACCTGGTTTTGAAGTACCGCAGTGGTCTACACAAGTACATCCAAACAAAGATGGATTTATTAGACATCTCCTCACTGGGAGATGCTTATCGATATGTAGTCAAAATTGAGCAGAAATTCAAGCAACAGAGTAAGTGGGAGATGCATGGAAAAGACAAATATAACTCACATAATGAAGGAAACATCAAGGAAGGCCAACCTCAAGAGATCTAGTCCCAGATGGAGGAAAATAAGGGTAATGGGAAGTATAAGAAAGACACCGAAAAGTGGTGTGAGTTCCACAACAGCCCTTGGCACAATACTGATGAATGTCTCTCAATACAATCATGGGTGGCCGAGCTCAAAGACAAAGAATCAAACCTTGAATTGGAAATTGATTTAGAAAATAATAAAAGGAGACAGATCATTGATGCAGAACCCGCTGATACTATCACAATTGCAACAATCCAACCAGAAGATGATTCTGAGGAAGGGGAGCGACTCTTCCATTCACAGATGTGGGTGAAGGGGACCCCACTGCATTTTATTGTTGATAGTGGAAGCCAAAAGAACATCATCTCAGTAGAGGCTTTCAAGCAGTTGGATTTTCCAACAACAACACACTTGCAACCATACAACATTGGGTGGCTTCACCAGGGTTAAGATCTTCGTGTCAGCCAACAATGTCACATGTCCTACAACACCAAGCCCTTCAAGGATGAGGTATTGTGTGATGTTGCCCCACTGGAAGTATTTGATGTTCTATTAGGACAACTATATATGTGGAGGCATTATGTTGCTTATGAGTTTCGACCTCGTAGCATCATTATTATTTTGGGGGGTCAACTATACATGATACCAGAGGTAGTTTCGACTATTGTCCCACCAAAACAATGCCACAAAGTAATCTCTCATACTGCAAAGTTTAGCCTCTTCACAATTCAATCAGAAGGTGAACAAAAGGACACTACAACCACTACAACCTCAGCCCAAGACCTTTCTATCCATCATAATCAAATCAACAAGATTGTGGAAGAGTACCAAGATGTTCTTGCTACACCTACGGGGGTGCCTCCACACTGCTCAGTTAAGCAAGGTTATAACATAACCCTTCATACTCTTCATGTTGCATCTTCACCGACAGAGTCCTCCCACACTCAGGTAGATCATGCAACTAGATTGGTTGAACCGATCCAACCCCTCCAACAACAGGTTCATGACAACCTTCAACAAGCTAAGCAAGACAACTTCTTCAGCAAGGCAAGCAATGCACCAAGCTTCTGATTTAGCAGAAGTCTCCCCATCTCTCATGGGTACTTGATGCAATGGGGACCATTGCTTCCTAAGGGGGGAGGAATGATCCATATGGATATCAGTGGCCATTGTTGGGCTCTAAAGATGTCCTAAAAACAACCTTAGTTTAACATTAATTTATCAACCTGAGGATTCGTCTTCTATTCCAAGAATATCAGCAAAGTCTATGCAGATAGCTTGTAGAGGCTAAAATCGCGTAGTTAAAGAAAATATGAGTTTATCAACAATCAAGTTCCTCACACATCCCTTAATTTTCTAAATCTAAGGTCTTACTGAACATGATTGAAGTCTGATCTATAATGTGCTATGAATTGAAGGCATGGATTGAATTGTTGAATTGATCTATTTAAGAGACAAGAATTGAATCTGATATTAAAGGCATGAATTAATCTAATCAAGAGATGAGAATTGAATCTATGAAAATAAGTTGATCTATTGATGACTATCTAATCTGCTGGAAAGAAATAACTGAATACTGTAAATTGAGAAAGAACAATAATTGAACAACAAATGCTAACTAAGTAAAAGGAACATCAAACGCTAGTTAAACGAAAGAAACAACAAATGCTAATGTAATGGAAAGGGACAACAATTGCTAATTTAATTGAAAGGAACAGTGCATGTCAAAATGAGAGGAAATGTCGAGCAGTAAACTACAACAAATGGAATCTGGAATAACAATCGACAACATTCAAACAAAAGCATCTATCTTCTGCAAGCAAACAATATCAAAGCATTAACACGCTTATGCATTATCTTAACTATTATAAAAAGGATTTAAAGTTCGAAACATAAATCAAACGGATAAGATACAGATTGAGACAGTAACTCCTTAAGACTGGGCCCTTGTTCCTCAGAAGCACTGCTGCTAGAAACTCAGTATAGGAAAATGATAAAAACATTCAACACTTTTGTTAATTTCATAACTGATACCACATTTACAAAAACTATTTGCGCAGAGCAATTTTGAGTTCTAAATGCTTGGATAAAATTCGTAGATGATCCTTTCCAAGATTCACTACCCTTTATATATTACAAGTTATGGGTAAATTAAGCTATCCCGAGGATCAAGAGATCCTCAGGATCGCTATTACTATTTATGAAGTTTACAAAATAGAGAACTAATCTCTCTTGAAACTGCTTTACGCTCCACATCTTTGGCCTCCAATAGCTCGCGCATATTCGAAATCTCTTCCGCTATCGTGAGTTTACCAAAATTTACCCATTATTGTAACAAAATCAAGCAATTCCAGCCATATTTTAGAATTTATGAACTTCAACTCAATAATAGTTCTAGAAGACATTTTAATCATTTCCTATCCTATTTTATTCCTAAGTAACAGAAAATTCAGTCAAGATGATATCATAAATCATGGAAATGAGGGGAATATTTGTACCTTTTCATAACCCAACAACCATCCAACTTTTCCACTGAATCACCATTTTGAGCCTGTGGTTTTGATAAACCATGATATTCACCCTTTTGATGGGGAATGGAATGTAATGTCATCTTCATTTGTTAATCACAGACATCATGTAATGATTTGCTAGTGTTCTTCTGTACATTCCTACATAATAGCATTAATGCACCAGATCCCATTAGAACTATGCAGTTAAGTGCCCTCATGCTAGAGTAGTACTGGGATGGGTGATCGCCCAAGAATTCCCAGTGTTTTACATGCCTATGGCATTTTACAAACTTGGTCCAATTTATCCCACACGCATCATGGGAATTGTTCTCTTCTCACTCTCTCATATATAATTGAGGTTAAGGAAGCCCTTTAAGCATGCAATGGAGTGTGATGTAAAGCTCATTGCCAATGAAGCGTAGCCAACATCACTTTCTTTTCAGAGATAACTACCCCATTCTGCCAATTTTTGTTCTACAATGTTTTTCTCTCTCTTCTTCATTGATAGAAGTTGGGTTTCACTATATTTATGTCTTCTCCACATTATCTTTGTGCATTTCCTTGTTATGTATCGATTATATTTTTTTTCTTCATGTCGTTCTCAATATAATCTGGATCATAAACACCTTTCTACCTCCTTGTCAGACCTTCCTTTGATGAAGACCCGATCCACCGAGCTATCAGGCCATCAGGGAACCGACCTAATGAGACACCAAATACCTTCTTTTCTTCCTCCCGGACTTCCATTCGATCTCGATCTGATCTGATATATCAACATATCATTAGCTTACCGTCCTCTAGAAATCTTTAAAACTGTGTTGTCAAGCGCTCAATGTGGGGACTTTGTTGGAACCTTGGGCACATAATCCAAATTTGGCCTACCTTATGGCACGACACGTGGTTACCACATGAGGTATTCACTCGAAGAACTAGAGACATAGCTCCTTCATTCAAGGGATATTAAAGAATACTCCTAATTTTACTAGATATTGATAAATACCTCCAAAACTTCTTTTGTTGAACCCCCCTCCCAATACATATTTCCAATAAAAGAAACCCCTATTTTTACTAGATACCACATTTTATACCCCTCAATACCTATAAATCCCCCTATACTCCACACCCCCCCAATACCTATAAACCCCTCTATACCCCACACCCCTCCAATACCTACAATATATCGAATTTATTTTTCACAATTTAAAAACCCCCTTTATGAATGAACGTGATAATATGTTGGTCAACAAGGAGAAGCCCTCGTGGGATATCAAGACACCGACCCACCAACTTCTCCAACGCAACATCCACCCGAATGATTCCGACATGACATCAGATCACCAAAATAACTTGCAAACACCTTCAACCAAATGGACCTGACGTCGATCCACTAGGACATTGATCACATGCCACTACGTAAACCAACTGCTTCTATGTTGGTCCACCGGGCCATCGGGGCATTCATACATCAGTCACCACATGCGACCTCCATCCAAACTACTCTGATCCGATCCGGTGAAAACTCTTTCTCGCGGATTTTATTATATGCAAAAGTTTTAATGCATGTGGGTTTAACAAAGTTACATGGCTCTCTGTGCTTCATGCACAGACAATTATGGTTTTCCCTTTGCTTATAAACCACTCCATCTAACCCTTTCCTTTTCAATTGGGATAAACAAATAACATTGATCAAAGGCTGTGAATCCATCGCAGGGAACAATCAATGATTCATGTGCATTGTTGTTCTAGGCGACATAACTATTGACTCTATGATTCAGTTTAACCCAAAGATGCCTTGTTGGAAATCCCATACCATGGGGAATTTCTTGAACATGGATTCGATCGTGAAATAATAGTTTTAAACCACAAGAATCCTCCCTCCAACACTATCTTGAAGCAAAAATATTTTTTACCCCCCAAAAAACATATATGGTTCAAACAACTTCTGTGGTCATGTAGTAGGTTCCTACAGGACAATGTTGCAACCTTTTGCTCTAATACCATAATGTAATGTCCCCCAACCTATCTAGGGAATGCTACTTGCAGAATAACAAAAAAAGAAAATTTCTTCTTGCTGATTTATTTATTGTAGCTTACCAATTACATTTTAAACATATTTTAAACCACATTTTGATGTCCATAAATGAAATGCATCTACAATAGTCTAGATGAACATGAATTGCTAAAAATGATTCATTCACAGTAGCAATTAAACCATTCACATACACAAATTAAGAAACAACAAATAAACTCAGTAAATGACACATAAAATAGGTAAACACTTATCTTTGTAAAATGTTTATGCAACCTATTTCTTGGGAGGGACATTCCACCAACCATAGACCTTTGGACAAGACATTTACTAATTATGCATTTTCCTTTTTTAAAGGTCCTTCATTTTTTTAAGGAGAAGTGTTTCATTGCTCTCAGGACCTTAGGGAGAGAATCTAGAAGGATAATTTATGGCTTTTAACTTTTGTCAGCTACAACACCTATGGGCCTTTTCCCCTTCTTCCCATGAAATGGGGTACAAGCCTTTATTGGGGTCAATAAGACCATAACCCAAAAGAGGAGAAAACAAAAGGGAAGAGGTGTGGAAAGTGGTAAGTATGTGTCAAAATGGTACGATGATCCTTCAAGGAGACCCCCTAGTAACAACCCTTTTCTCGAGGGTGACCCACTTACTAAGAAACCATGTCAACCAACAAAGTAAAATTGGGAAAAAAGTATAATTTCCCAGCAAATGTTTTCATAATCAATAAAGGGATCTTTGCAACATGCTCAAATGCTTCAATTACTAAAGTGACACTTACCATGAGACCAGACTTGAAAGCAAGAACAATTGTCCTTTCCAACCCAAGCTGGTGTGGTGGACGCTACTATGCTATTGTCGATGAATGGTGATGTGTGTCTCTAGGAGGGGATCTCTATGCTCAATGGGAGCTCATATGGCCATTTAGCTCTGGTCACTACATGTCTTCAACCTACGGGCCTTGAGACATCATCTCCTTAGTTACCCCTAACCTTGGGGGGTAACAAACCAAACTTTGAAATGTTTTTTTTATGTTATATGATTTTAAGGGTTTTATTGATATTCCATTTTTTGTATTTCTCGATTAAGTGTTGTTAGTGAAAAAGGAAATTAAGGAAAGTTGAAAAGATTTCTTTAAAAGAAATAGCTAAGCTGAAGTGAACAAAAGATTGCTAAACAAAATGTACAAGGTTGTTAAAATAATTTAAAAGG
>JZKD02S0112925.1:0-24436 GCA_000966675.3 Picea glauca
CTAACCAGAGGACACTGCCTTGGCCTGGTGACCAGAGCTGACAGTGTTACCCACAAGCACTTTCACAGCGATGATAAGGTTGGCTCGTGATGAGACCCCCTTTCCCTTGGCCATGCAACCAAAGGTCACTGCCCTGGCATGGTAACCAGATGTTGGCAATGTCATGTTGTTAGGTACCCATGAACATAATAGGTTGGCTCGTGATGAGACCCCCTATCCTCTTGATTAGGTCTTGTTTGTTATTTTTTCAGGTCCCTCTTGTTTCTTGCTAAGAGGCATTTTATTGCCTTCTCGGGGATCCCTGGGCGAAGCATCTCGAGGTTCTATTTCTAGGCTTTTATTTTTTACCCTTTGCTTTTACCTTCTGGGCCTTTAGCCCCTTCTTCCCACGAGATAAGGTGCAACCCTACAAACAGATCATCCTAATGCCCGGACAAGGGAAATGGGACAGATGAGTGAGAGTTAAGATGGAAAAGTGGTGGTATGATGGGAGCGGACGATGGCTCTTCAGAAATCCCCCAGCGGCAAACCAAAATCTATGGGTACAGGCTTGCTAGGGCACCCAATCAATCTCCCCAAGCATGGTCAAGTGGGCCAATGTAAGATCCAAGCAGTTGTCAGAAATTAAAGGAATTAGATGCATACATTTAAAGGTTATAATGATCAATAGTGACACATACCATGATACCTGGACCAATTACCTCATGGAGCAAGAGACTTTTCCGATACAAGACCAAGTCGATGGTGATGGATGTTCCTGCTGCTAACAAGACGAATCTGACGAAAGAAGAAAAGAATGGGCCCTCCAAGGCCATGCTCAGGTCAATCCTGCTCTCGGTACTCCATGTCTAGGACCTGTGGGCCTCGAGACATGATCTCCTAGTTATCCCTAGAAAACGGGGATAACAGGCATCATGCCCATTTCGCAGGAGAAGATGACCCTGATCAGAAAAGAACAAAGAAGATGATCCAGGTGAACTATATGTTCTGTGATATAGGACTTAGCGCTTTCGAAGCACTTGATTCATATCAAGTGATATTGATAGTTGTATCTCGTTTATTTCCACATTAAAACTTCAGGAAGTAAAAGAGATGGAGAATTGTTGTATCATGAGGGTCAAGTACAAGTTGTGAAGAAATATCATTATTCATCCAGACATCATACAGATCAAAGCAAACAGTCTGACAAATGCATGCTCCAGGTATGCACCCTTCATATTTGATTTCAGTTTTAAGCTTATTAACATTAGATTTTATGCATTTTTATCTTAGCTTGTTGGATCATTATCCATGTTACAAGAATCCAACAAGGTCTCATTTAAAATCAAGAAATAGTTTATGTGCTCGGGGGGTGGCATACGTAAATGCCTATGGTTGGGTGACAATGATGTGACATTGTCTATGGTAAAACGAGCACATTAGAATAGAACTCACAATGTTCTGTAGTTTCCCGATGAGAAGACCTAGTCAATGGACTCCAACACTTGATATCCAATACCAAGTATATCTTACAGAGACTCTGAGATTATTGTAGACTCGGAGGGAGCAAGAAAAGTTAGTAGGGCCAGAAGGGCCTACCCAGAACCATTGCAGTAACCAGGAAGAGACCAGCATGGTCCCGTGACACTTTGCAAGATGCAAATTCGTGTAGCATTGACTAGCCATATCATGAGAAGCAGATGGCTCCACCAGTGGTGAGGCAGACAACCCCACCAAGTACAAACTCAGAAGGAGTTAGAGTTCAAAGGGAGTCAGTCCTCACGATCCAGTAAGGAGGAGCAACCTCCCCAGGACCATTCATTGAGATGTGCAAAGTCTGATTGGTGTCCAAAGGATTCTCCCAGCAAGAGGGAGAAAACTATGATGATGCACTTGCTCCAGTAATCAGAAGAAGTATTTATAGAACAACCATGTTCCATTAAAACAAGTCGGTGCAGTATGAGATTCAGAGGGAGCAGATGAATCTATTATCGTGATGTAGTAGAGGAGCTACTCTTAGAGTTCAGAAGCTACAGTGAGAATGGAGCAATCATTCTTAGTTTCAGAAAAGGAAATTGCAGGTGCAGAGTCCCAGTTCCATAAGGAACAGTTGCAGAGAGAGTAGAGGACATACTCTCTAACAGCGAGACAGACAGTGCTTTGCATAAAGCACATAGAGCCAGCACATGATTGTGTTGATTGAGTTGCAGCTGAGCAAGTGTACCAAGTTGGTACAATGTGATGTGAAAATTTGGTTCGAAGAACACAAGGACAGATATATGTTTTGTGGTGAAAGAAATGTTCACCCGATTATGGAAAAATATGTGATGAGATACCTAAAGGGTACAAATCGATTATGGACCTAGATATATCTCGGAGTGTGAGATATGATTGCAGATTTAGATTGGACAGGCAGTGTTACAGACCGGAAAAGTACATCTTGATATTGTTTTAGTATGGGATCAACTGTGATCTCATGACTCAGTGAGAAGCAGACCAATATGGCACTCAATTTCGCAGAGGCATAGTATGTGGCAACATGGTCAACTTGTGGCGAAGCAATGTGGCTTCAGAAGTTGATCGCAGAATTGTTTGATCTCAAGTTGGAGGAAACCTGTATCTTTTATGACAAGCAGAGTTACATAAAGTTGTTAGTAAACCTAGTGTGTCATAACAAGCCCAAGCATATCGAGATCAAATACCATTATGTTCAGGACATGGTACAGAAGGGAGCAGTAAGACTCTAGTTTATTGCCATTGACGAACAAGTAGCAAATGTGTTGACCAAGCCCATGTCCAGAGTTAAGTTCGAGTTTTTCAGAGACAAGCTTGAAGTGATCCAGAAAGACTTCACTAGTAGTGAGAAGGGATTTTTTTCTCCAGTAGAGGGAAGAAAAGTGATCCCCGGTAGTGGGAAGTGATGTGTTCCCTAGTAGCAGGATGTGATAAGATCCACAGTAGAGGAAAAGCTACCCCAGCACAGGTTGGTAACCCTAGTGCATGTTGGTTACCCCAACGCAGGCTGGTACGCTACCCCAACGCAGGTTGGTAACCCCAACGCAGGCTGGTACGCTACCCCAGCGCAGGTTGGTAACCCCAACACAAGTTGGTACGTTACTCTAGTGAAAGTGCAAAACTTCCTATGATATATAGATCCATGATTGACAACAAGACAATGACCAAGTATGTAGAAGCACAGAAGTAGTGATGATGACCGTGACAAGAAGAATACCTTCCTTGCTAAGAGGGAGTGTTGAAGATTGAGTAGCTTTGGAATATATCCTTATTGTATTTGACCAAGACAAACCCCAAAGAATATTATTATATTATATTTGTTAATTAGGCCCTATTGTGCCTTTGTAAAAGTCAACCCTATTATGCCTTGACAATTAAATGTAAATTAAAAGAGTAAAGTCACAGGTCAGCCCAGACCTAATTTAGTGAGGCCAAACTACTATTCATGGAGGAGGCTAGCGCCTCACTTGGACACACACACTCACTAGCTCTACAACTAAGAAGAAGTGTGCAAGTCTTGGAGGAAGAAGCTATTGCGGCTAGGTGTGACGTTGATGAGGGTTTTGGTCTATCTCTTGGATACATCTTTGTTAAGTAGTGTGTTACTCTTTCCTAGTGAAGGGGTAGAGGAGGATCTTATGCTTTGTTAGTTCTCTCTTGGAGAGAAGCCTTGTTCTTGTTTGGCTAATCTATATTGAGGAAGTTTGTTGGGTTTTCTTCCCCTAGAGGGTTTCCCAGGATAATCTTTGTGTCTATCGTGTTTCTGTGATTGCCTCTCTTTTAGTGATCTTATATATGCGGTTAATATGCTAAATGATTGTAACAATAAAGAAGAATTGTAATTGTTCGTTGCATAAGTAAAATTACCAACAGGCATGGGGAAATTCAGTGTGCAGAGACATGGCAGAATTTGTTGAAATATGGGCGCACCAGCAAGATCACGAGGGTTCAACACTTTGACGAAATTTTGAATTGAAGTGGGAATCAGTGAGTTGTAGCATACAGCGATAGCAGCAGCAAAACCAAACAACAGCAAGGTAGCAACATCGTAATGAGAGTGCAGCAAAGTTGGGTAACTTTCATCCTTGGAGTTGGGTGAAGCAACCGCATTGACTCGAGCAGCAGATAGTGCGGAGTTGGGCGCAATACAATTTGGTTTGTGGAAACTTGGGGTTTCCAACAGATTTAGATGCAACGGAGGCATGAGTTCGAGCGAAGACTTGAAGATCTCAGATTTTGTGGATGTTGTTAGGGACTGCAACGACTTGAGGTGGGGGAGGATGTAAGTTCTTCGGTTAGATGGGCACGGAGACCCTTGCCCAAGTCCTCACGGAGACAAAACTTGGGGTTGCTCTAGCACCCAAGTTGGGCAAGTGAGCACCTTGGGCGGGGAAACGCGCCAAGGGGCTTGCCCAAGTATGAAGTGACCAAGAGGTTGGGGTGCGCTGGCATGAGGGGCGCACCAAGGTTGGACGTGTCAATCCCAAGGGGCATGATGGTTGACAAGTGCATGGGTTTGTTTAGGAGACCAGGCCTGCAAAGGGGCGCAACGATTCATTTGGGCAACCGGGTCTGCGAAGGGGCACGACGATTCGTTTGAACATATTGCGAAGGGGCACGACACCCCCAAAGGACGCGACAATTCACAATGGTGACCTTTGGAGTCCCTATAAGAAAACAAGGGTGCACAACCAAGGAAGGAAGCTTGAAAGACACAGAGAGCAAGAAGAGCTTTGTGGTTTTGAGGCAAACAAAGAGGGCGAGCTCCCTCAAGGAGCCAAGTTGCTCCACTTAGGAAGACTTGTGTTGCCTTGAGGAGGATTCGGTGAACAGAGTTGGGCGAGCTTTTCTTGGATTGGTTTTGGATAAGTCTGAAAACGCAAGTCTATTGGAGGCATGTGTGAGGCAGAACCAAAATCTGTGAAGTCTGTGGAAATGAAGAGACGGCAAGTCTACGTTTGAGGGCAGGTCTGAAATGCCACGGAGAAGGTTGCGAAGACAGTTGCGACAAAGAGTCTTGGTGACGAAGTTGTGCATGAGTGTCTTGGTGAGGTGAGGCGAGTTGTTTGACTCTACCCAAATTGTAAACCGAGACAATAGTGTTCATATTATAACTTTTTTGCAATAACAAAGACTTAGTCGGGTGTTAAGTACAATTCATGTTGTCCGCGCTATATCTATGTTTCTCTTGTATGTTTCGTTATTGTTCTCTTGGCTTCTCATGTTCATGGATGTATGCTTAAATATGACTAAGTGTTAAAGTTGTTAACAATTGGCTAAGTATACAAGAGTTGCACTAGAGTAGGAGTGTCACCTGTCGATAGCCTAGAACGAAATATGGGTATGCTATAGGTGAAGAGGCGTAGTTCGAACGAAGTATCCTTGGTGTTCCCAAGCATCCAAGTGAGAAACGCAGCGATGTCGCACGCCCTCTAGTGGTGCACAATCGCAAGATTCGGCTAGGCACACTGACAGAACGTGACAGTAACTCTATTGGGATGCTATGTTTTTCTTGCTACCCTTGCCGATAATGGGGTATGCTAATTTGTGCTTGGTATGGAAACAACTCTATGAACAGAGCTTCCTCCTTGATTAGACATTGGCCATCAAGATAAACTTGAACTATGTTGAGATCAGCCTCTGAAACTACAATATATTGTTGTAGTTCACCAACCATAGCCTTAGCCTTCTTGGCTTGTCAAGCAGAACACTCTCTTTTCTAGGAACTAGTTTTTTGTGGAAAGGGCAAAACTTTCTCTTCCCATCGCTAATAGAGGATCTGGAATGGTTGTCCATTTTCTTGGTCCACTATTGTGAGAATGAGGCTTATGCTGGAAGGGGGCGGTGAGGGGAACTGCTCTTCTTATGTGTAGAGTGGTTGGTCTTGGTCAACTTGTCCTATCTTGATGGTCAAATGAAAAGCAACGCTAGAGAATAAATGTAGCTAGAACTCTTATTTGAATGCCAAAACGTAGACCAGATATGAAATTTGATCCAAAGGATTTCTTCAATATCACTTTACCTCTAGCATCATGTGGAGAGTTTGTTGAAGACATCAACGTACCATTAAATTCTTCTAACCAAGGAGCTATCTGAGATCAACCAATGAGGTAATCGACTTTCCCTATATCTAATGGTGGTTTTGAAAACATCACAGTTGCTGATATAGCTTGTTAGTTTGTGGAGGTCAACATTTGTAATTGAAATCGCCAACGACTCTCTGCGCTTCCAGGTGCACCTCAGCAACCATGATTTTCTGAGCATTGGTCATGTTGGGTTGTATCTTGAAAGTAAGAATCAAGACTCTGGATCCAAGAATCAAGCTTGTCCCCATTGAGATCTTATTGTCAAGTTGGAAAAAGGGTTTGGGCTAATGGGATAGTAGAAGAAAGATTCTAAGGTCATAAAAGGAATTATTGGGATACATATCCTGAATCATCTTGAACTTGAAAGTCCTGTTGTTGGCGTTGCTGCTTCGACTGTAGTTCTTGCTTCCACAATTACTCTGCCAGGAGTTGAATGACAGATTCTGAAGCAGAATCAGAGTTTGAAGATGTAACGTATACTTTTTGGTGCATTTAGGAGCCATAAAGTAAAGAAAGATTTCCTTGCACGATCTGGAACTCCACTAAACATCTCTGAAGCAAATCTAAAATTCTTCTAGAAGTAGTAACATGAGAAAATCTGAGCAGATAGCTAAAATTCTATTAAAAATCGCAGCTGGAGCAGATCTAAAATTTTGTTGAAATGGGTATGGTACAACAGCTGAATATCTGCACAAACATGGAAGGATTTGGAAGGTACCAACATGCTTATCACTCAAACCTCGGCGCAGAGCTTTGTTGAGAGTTTTTAGAATAATTTTGGATAGAGATCCACAATTGCAGAACCCTAAAGAGGCATGAGCTTTGAGTTTTGATGCTGATTAATATGTGCACAGTTAGTAATGCAAAAGCTCATACAAAAAATGCAAATACAAGGGGGGTTATCGCAACTATGGCTGTAAACTTTAGTTTCATTGGGTACAAATACACAACAAAAAAGTGGTGGTAGTTAAGAACTAACATATGAACTAGATGTAGTTGGGAACTACAGATAAAATGTACGAGTCGGTTGAGTTGTTAAAGATACAATGTGGACCATGTCAATGCTGATTACATCTCATCAATACTAAATATAAGTTTGGCCCTTCATGAGCGGGCTGAATACAAAAAATGAAAAGGAAAATAGATATAATATGCTTGAAATAGAATGTTCGTAAACTCCTAAATCAACAGTATAGTTGTGAAATACAGACCCTTTGTCAATGATGAATTACTTCTTCCAAATTTAATATAGAGCTACATCATATCACATAGAGTATGAAAGGTAGACTTTCAAGGGAATTATAAAAATAAAGGCTGCATAACAGATGACAAATGGTGAAAACTTCAAACATAAAGCAATTTCGGAAGGTCGAACATCCACTGCCCCTTTTTCGAGACATAAAACATCTGCTATCCACATTTATCCACATCACATTTTCTCTCGTGTACAGGGAAAACAACAAGAAAGCTTATAGGCTATACAAGGATGGCCTAACCTACAGGAAGGCATCAGGGAGATCAAGGAGTCGCAACGGGGACACATTTCCACTTATCTTCATGAATCATGGCTCTAGAATCCTATCTGTTTTCTGAAATGAACTTTGGACTTTTGCACAGTGATAATTTAAGAGTTTGGTTGACATGCTTCAGGACTTATGAAGATCAGTTTTTTCTCTGCGGCACAGAGCTGCTGATACTATTTATGGATCATGAAAAGTAAAGGGTGCAGGACCCCCTGTATTTGTAAATGATAATAGAACTTCTGTAACTTTGTCTTATTGCTGATTACATCAGCCAATTTGGAACCAGTCTTTAGACCATTCAGTATTAAGGAAATACCCTCTATGGTATTCTACAATTGTAATTTTGTTACTCTCGAATAAAATTACTTGATGTTTTTACAAGGAAAAAAAAATCATGATTTTTTATTGTTTCCTTGAAACCAGTCAATAAATCAGAAGAAAATTACATAGATTGAACAAAAGGTGGAAACGACAAAAGATTATTTTAAATTTAGCTCAACCTGCTTTATAGATGCTTGTCAAGATAACTTCTACATTAAAAAAAGAATGTTTTGAAAAATGACTCCCTGGTAAAAAAACATTATGCTGTTTCTTGGCTTTGACACTCTTTTCTTAACCCTTTTCACCGTTCAGACTATCCAAGATTTGTACAAACTGTATATCATGACAAAATATGGCTTTCCCCTCCACCTGACCACAGAAATACAGACATTATAAATGAGATAATATAATCTCCTACTTCAACCAAAGGCCATACCCATTGCACTAAATAAAAGGTTTTAGGTACGAATCAATTTGGGAGGCCTAATGAAAGTTCACAGATGATAAATGCATACCAAAGATGCATCTGAACCCAAAGCACTAATCTTCAAAAGGAAAATTATGCAGGTGAATATGCATAAGTTATGAGTTTCTGATTTAATCAAGTCACGATATTAGATGATGCTTTTAAGTTCTGTCCATGCCACTTTTGCAAGACTAATTGGAGAAGTTACAGAACCCTTCTCATATCTACAGAGCACTAATCTGTGCAGAAAATTAACAAACTGGACTATGCAGTAGACTATACACGGCCATAAAATCTCCTGCATCAACTAAAGGCCATACCCATCTTCACTAAATAAAAGGTTTTATGTACTAAACAAACTTGGAATCCTAAAGAAAGTTCACAGATCATAACTTCGTACCAAAGCTGCATCTGGACACAAATAACTAATCATCAAAAGGAAAATATGCTGTTGAATATGCATAAGTTATATTAGTTTCTGATATAACCAAGTCGCTCTGCTATGCGGCTTACATTAAATACAAGATGTTTTTAAAAAGTTCTGTCCACACCACTTTCACGAGACCAATAGGAGAAGTTACAGAACCTTTCTCGTATTAGGTATTTACAAAGCACTTATCTGTGCAGAAAATTAACAAGCTGAACTATGCAGTATAGTATAAAATCATATGTCACTATCATATTAACAATTCGCTCTGTTATCTGGTTTACATATAAACAAGATATTTTCAAAAGTTCTTACTTCTCTGTCCAGATAACTTTTGCAAGATAAATAGAAGAAAGTACCAAACTCTTGCACATCTTTACAAAATACTATCTGTGCAGAAAATTAACATGCCAAACATCAAAACCAGCTAGCATACAGTCTTCAACCTGAATTAAGTATTAATTTGATCAGACAAAGTCCTACATGTTGTAAAAATAGGTGAATGATCAACCAGGCTAAAATCAAAGCATGCAGCTTCCAAATATAAATTTGACTGACAATTTTGTGAAAGGAAAATTGCATCCCTGATATTGGCTGATAGAGTTGTTCTACAAAGAGCCATTTCTTACTACTGTCACTTTTCGCCGACCAGAAGCTACTTCCTTCAATCTACTAACTTGGTACAAGAGCTCGCTTATTTTCTGCAAGATAAGCACAAAGAGAATATCACGTCAACATGTGCAATTGTAATTCCAATTTTAAATTTCACAAAAATGGCTTATTTTGAAAAAACAACTATACAAAGAATCACTACAAAATGCACAATTAAATCTGCTACTCATATCAAACTACAATCTAACAAAATTGTCTTCTCTCAGCAACATGATCCCAGATGAGGATCATCACAGAGGCCATAGGCGTTTAATACTAATATAACTCTCAAGTTGTCAAATGAAGAGGAAAGGAAGCAGAACATCAAAAATTTTAAGGAATCAAGAATGATAAATCAGGGGATTAAAAAACAAATCAAGAATGAGAAACCAGAGGATTAAAAAACAAATCAAGAATGAGAAACCATGGGGATTAAAAACAAAACTCACTTTGGATATGAGACATTACTATTTAAACCCAAACTTATCCATTGAAATAACTAAAGATGTCATGTTTCACTTCACATTCTCGCAACTAATCTTTCTATTCTTAATTTACCAACACAAACTATGTAAATGGATGTTTGAATTTTAGTCCTTAAATATTTTGAGAACTCCACATTTTTATCCATCAAAAACTATTATTAATCAATTAAAAAGAACTATGTAATGGACCCTTCAAAAATGATGGTAAATCCAAGGATTGGAGTAAATTCTCAAAGAATCCTGAGCACTCTAATTCCTTACCGATAACACAAAAAACATGTGTTACTATATCCTCCAAAAGCTGCCCCCAGATACGGAGATCAGAAAAGATCCTGGGTTCCTCTTCTCATACCTCTCCTACCAAGATCCTCATAATCCTCTCAATGCCAGAATCCTGGAATACTGAAAATATTCAATTCCTGCACCTAAATTGCATCCTCGTCCCACTGCCCACTGTTGCACCCATGGTTCTAGTGGCTTTACATAAAACGCAAACGACTGAAATGTTCTATTGTGTTGAGTCTCAATTGAAACAAAAAAAAAAGATGGAACACATACAGTAAAAGGACATTTTAACCAAATGCAACAAATGTTAGGAAAAATATCCTACAACTTTCGAGACTAGATTACAGGTTTGAGCTTCAAAATCTTCAAGACCAGAGATCCATGGGGCTGCTATGCAACAACTGTTTCTTTTACTGCCAAACAGAAAGAAAAACAAATAACAATCCAATAATGGATCAATTCTAATACACTCCACAAGAAGGCTAGAAGTCAAATTTTAATGCATGATACTTTTCATGTACTGTTTATTACAAAATGAGCTAGATCACTACATGATGAAAGCCTAGATCACTACGTGATGAAAGCATGATCACTTCAAAAAATTGACAACATAAATTTCACAAGATTTCACCCACTGGAAGCATGTCCTTTGTAAAGATCACATAAATGAAACTCATGTTGCAAACAATAACAAGATTCCAATAATCCTCACAATGCCAGAATACTAAAATTCTGAAAATATTTCGTTCCTCTACCTAATTTGCATCCTCATCCACTTGAACTAAAAATAGACAGAACCCATACAGTAACAGGCATTATAACAGAATGCAACAAAGGTTGGGACCAACATAATACAACTTGGGGACTAGATTAGGTGTCTGCTTAAAGATCCTGAAGATTGGATCTCCATGGAGAGCTATGCAACAACTGCTTCATTGACCACCAAATTGAAGGGATAAAAATATAGCAATATCAGATCAGTTATAATACACCCTACAAGAAGGCATAAAAATACAATGCAAGATACTTTTTGTTTATT
The DNA here is from genome assembly GCA_000966675.3 of Picea glauca. Classification (NCBI taxonomy): domain Eukaryota; kingdom Viridiplantae; phylum Streptophyta; class Pinopsida; order Pinales; family Pinaceae; genus Picea; species Picea glauca. The sequence continues at coordinate 11,278 of JZKD02S0112925.1, forward strand.
ATTTTGATACTAACAAAGCATACTACAGGGATAACACGAAAACATTTGAAGTATGTTTTCCTTAATTTAAAAACTGACAACATAGATTTCACAGCATTTCACCCATTGCAAGCATGTCCTATGCCTGGTATTGGTTGATTTCCCACCCCTTCCTTCCTTCCTTCCTTCCATCCATCTCACTCGGTAAAAGGCCTTATAGATGAAACTCGCACCAGACACAAACAAGAACAAGATGCTAATAGTGCTAACAATACAGAAATCCTAAAGTTCCGAAAATATTCCACTCCTAATCCTAATTTGCATCCTCGTCCACTGTTGCACCCATGCTTCTAGTAACTTTACATAAAAAGCAAGACAATGAAACTTTTTAATGTGTTGACTAAAATGAAAAGCAGACAGAACCCATACAGCATCAAGCATTTTGAATCTGTTGGACTGTGGTCTAGCAACAAGTTGAAGCACTTGTCATAAAGAAGATCCCGGTTCAAAACCTGGCAGGCAGGCTCTGGTACACGTAAAAAAGGAGATAAGCCAATAAGACCAATAAGTGTGATATGTGTGGAGTAATGGATTGTAAACTGGCTCTGTTCATGGGTACCAAAGACCAGATATTCCTGTTAAAAAAATGATTTAACAAACTGCAGCAAAGGTTAGGATCAAAATCCTACAACTTGGGGACTAGGTTAGAGTTCCATGGAGAACTATGCAACAACTGCTTGGCTAGGCAACACTCTTCCAAGGTCTTTTGTTGTTTCATGAATTTTCAAAAGGCTTTCAATTCTGTACCGACTCACTAAGGAAGTTCTTGTTTCAGAAGCTTCCCAACATTGGCATCACTAATTCTGTCATCGTGGCTATCTTGAGGCTTTATAAGACAGTTGTCGGCAGGTTTCTCACTCCTCGGGGCCTTTTTTATGTCATTAGGAGCATGATTGGGGAGAGCAGGGTTGTACCCTGTGGCCAACTTTACTTGGTGTTTATATTGATAAGCTAGAGGTCTACCTCAAGAAGCACACACATGTAGACAATGGTTGCCNGGTTGGCTCGTGATGAGACCCCCTATCCTCTTGATTAGGTCTTGTTTGTTATTTTTTCGGGTCCCTCTTGTTTCTTGCTAAGAGGCATTTTATTGCCTTCTCAGGGATCCCTGGGCGGAGCATCTCGAGGTTCTATTTCTAGGCTTTTATCTTTTACCCGCTGCTTTTACCTTATGGGCCTTTAGCCCCTTCTTCCCACGAGATAAGGTGCAACCCTACAAACAGATCATCCTAATGCCCGGACAAGGGAAATGGGACAGATGAGCGAGAGATAAGATGGAAAAGTGTTGGTATGATAGGAGCGGAGGATGGCTCTTCAGAAATCCCCCAGTGGCAAACCAAAATCTATGGGTACAGGCTTGTTAGGGCACCCAATCAATCTCCCCAAGCATGGTCAAGTGGGCCAATGTAAGATCCAAGCAGTTGTCAGAAATAAAAGGAATTAGATGCATACATTTAAAGGTTATAATGATCAATAGTGACGCATACCATGATACCTGGACCAATTACCTCATGGAGCAAGAGCCTTTTCCGATACAAGACCAAGTTGATGGTGATGGATGTTGCTGCTGCTGACAAGACGAATCTGACGAAAGAAGAAAAGAATGGGCCCTCCAAGGCCATGCTCAGGTCAATCCTGCTCTCGGTACTCCATGTCTAGGACCTGTGGGCCTCGAGACATTATCTCCTAGTTATCCCTAGAAAACAGGGATAACAGGGATCATGCCCATTTCGCAGGAGAAGATGAACCTGATCGGAAAAGAACAAAGAAGATGATCCAGGTGAACTATATCTTCTGTGATATAGGACTTAGCGCTTTCGAAGCACTAGATTCATATCATGTGATATTGATAGTTATATCTCGTTTATTTCCACATTAAAACTTCAGGAAGTAAAAGAGATGGAGAATTGTTGTATCATGAGGGTCAAGTACAAGTTGTGAAGAAATATCATTATTCATCCAGACATCATACAGATCAAAGCAAACAGTCTGACAAATGCATGCTCCAGGTATGCACCCTTCATATTTGATTTCAGTTTTAAGCTTATTAACATTAGATTTTATGCATTTTTATCTTAGCTTGTTGGATCATTATCCATGTTACAAGAATCCAACAAGGTCTCATTTAAAATCAAGAAATAGTTTATGTGCTCGGGGGGTGGCATACGTAAATGCCTATGGTTGGGTGACAATGATGTGACATTGTCTATGGTAAAACGAGCACATTAGAATAGAACTCACAATGTTCTGTAGTTTCCCGATGAGAAGACCTAGTCAATGGACTCCAACACTTGATATCCAATACCAAGTATATCTTACAGAGACTCTGAGATTATTGTAGACTCGGAGGGAGCAAGAAAAGTTAGTAGGGCCAGAAGGGCCTACCCAGAACCATTGCAGTAACCAGGAAGAGACCAGCATGGTCCCGTGACACTTTGCAAGATGCAAATTCGTGTAGCATTGACTAGCCATATCATGAGAAGCAGATGGCTCCACCAGTGGTGAGGCAGACAACCCCACCAAGTACAAACTCAGAAGGAGTTAGAGTTCAAAGGGAGTCAGTCCTCACGATCCAGTAAGGAGGAGCAACCTCCCCAGGACCATTCATTGAGATGTGCAAAGTCTGATTGGTGTCCAAAGGATTCTCCCAGCAAGAGGGAGAAAACTATGATGATGCACTTGCTCCAGTAATCAGAAGAAGTATTTATAGAACAACCATGTTCCATTAAAACAAGTCGGTGCAGTATGAGATTCAGAGGGAGCAGATGAATCTATTATCGTGATGTAGTAGAGGAGCTACTCTTAGAGTTCAGAAGCTACAGTGAGAATGGAGCAATCATTCTTAGTTTCAGAAAAGGAAATTGCAGGTGCAGAGTCCCAGTTCCATAAGGAACAGTTGCAGAGAGAGTAGAGGACATACTCTCTAACAGCGAGACAGACAGTGCTTTGCATAAAGCACATAGAGCCAGCACATGATTGTGTTGATTGAGTTGCAGCTGAGCAAGTGTACCAAGTTGGTACAATGTGATGTGAAAATTTGGTTCGAAGAACACAAGGACAGATATATGTTTTGTGGTGAAAGAAATGTTCACCCGATTATGGAAAAATATGTGATGAGATACCTAAAGGGTACAAATCGATTATGGACCTAGATATATCTCGGAGTGTGAGATATGATTGCAGATTTAGATTGGACAGGCAGTGTTACAGACCGGAAAAGTACATCTTGATATTGTTTTAGTATGGGATCAACTGTGATCTCATGACTCAGTGAGAAGCAGACCAATATGGCACTCAATTTCGCAGAGGCATAGTATGTGGCAACATGGTCAACTTGTGGCGAAGCAATGTGGCTTCAGAAGTTGATCGCAGAATTGTTTGATCTCAAGTTGGAGGAAACCTGTATCTTTTATGACAAGCAGAGTTACATAAAGTTGTTAGTAAACCTAGTGTGTCATAACAAGCCCAAGCATATCGAGATCAAATACCATTATGTTCAGGACATGGTACAGAAGGGAGCAGTAAGACTCTAGTTTATTGCCATTGACGAACAAGTAGCAAATGTGTTGACCAAGCCCATGTCCAGAGTTAAGTTCGAGTTTTTCAGAGACAAGCTTGAAGTGATCCAGAAAGACTTCACTAGTAGTGAGAAGGGATTTTTTTCTCCAGTAGAGGGAAGAAAAGTGATCCCCGGTAGTGGGAAGTGATGTGTTCCCTAGTAGCAGGATGTGATAAGATCCACAGTAGAGGAAAAGCTACCCCAGCACAGGTTGGTAACCCTAGTGCATGTTGGTTACCCCAACGCAGGCTGGTACGCTACCCCAACGCAGGTTGGTAACCCCAACGCAGGCTGGTACGCTACCCCAGCGCAGGTTGGTAACCCCAACACAAGTTGGTACGTTACTCTAGTGAAAGTGCAAAACTTCCTATGATATATAGATCCATGATTGACAACAAGACAATGACCAAGTATGTAGAAGCACAGAAGTAGTGATGATGACCGTGACAAGAAGAATACCTTCCTTGCTAAGAGGGAGTGTTGAAGATTGAGTAGCTTTGGAATATATCCTTATTGTATTTGACCAAGACAAACCCCAAAGAATATTATTATATTATATTTGTTAATTAGGCCCTATTGTGCCTTTGTAAAAGTCAACCCTATTATGCCTTGACAATTAAATGTAAATTAAAAGAGTAAAGTCACAGGTCAGCCCAGACCTAATTTAGTGAGGCCAAACTACTATTCATGGAGGAGGCTAGCGCCTCACTTGGACACACACACTCACTAGCTCTACAACTAAGAAGAAGTGTGCAAGTCTTGGAGGAAGAAGCTATTGCGGCTAGGTGTGACGTTGATGAGGGTTTTGGTCTATCTCTTGGATACATCTTTGTTAAGTAGTGTGTTACTCTTTCCTAGTGAAGGGGTAGAGGAGGATCTTATGCTTTGTTAGTTCTCTCTTGGAGAGAAGCCTTGTTCTTGTTTGGCTAATCTATATTGAGGAAGTTTGTTGGGTTTTCTTCCCCTAGAGGGTTTCCCAGGATAATCTTTGTGTCTATCGTGTTTCTGTGATTGCCTCTCTTTTAGTGATCTTATATATGCGGTTAATATGCTAAATGATTGTAACAATAAAGAAGAATTGTAATTGTTCGTTGCATAAGTAAAATTACCAACAGGCATGGGGAAATTCAGTGTGCAGAGACATGGCAGAATTTGTTGAAATATGGGCGCACCAGCAAGATCACGAGGGTTCAACACTTTGACGAAATTTTGAATTGAAGTGGGAATCAGTGAGTTGTAGCATACAGCGATAGCAGCAGCAAAACCAAACAACAGCAAGGTAGCAACATCGTAATGAGAGTGCAGCAAAGTTGGGTAACTTTCATCCTTGGAGTTGGGTGAAGCAACCGCATTGACTCGAGCAGCAGATAGTGCGGAGTTGGGCGCAATACAATTTGGTTTGTGGAAACTTGGGGTTTCCAACAGATTTAGATGCAACGGAGGCATGAGTTCGAGCGAAGACTTGAAGATCTCAGATTTTGTGGATGTTGTTAGGGACTGCAACGACTTGAGGTGGGGGAGGATGTAAGTTCTTCGGTTAGATGGGCACGGAGACCCTTGCCCAAGTCCTCACGGAGACAAAACTTGGGGTTGCTCTAGCACCCAAGTTGGGCAAGTGAGCACCTTGGGCGGGGAAACGCGCCAAGGGGCTTGCCCAAGTATGAAGTGACCAAGAGGTTGGGGTGCGCTGGCATGAGGGGCGCACCAAGGTTGGACGTGTCAATCCCAAGGGGCATGATGGTTGACAAGTGCATGGGTTTGTTTAGGAGACCAGGCCTGCAAAGGGGCGCAACGATTCATTTGGGCAACCGGGTCTGCGAAGGGGCACGACGATTCGTTTGAACATATTGCGAAGGGGCACGACACCCCCAAAGGACGCGACAATTCACAATGGTGACCTTTGGAGTCCCTATAAGAAAACAAGGGTGCACAACCAAGGAAGGAAGCTTGAAAGACACAGAGAGCAAGAAGAGCTTTGTGGTTTTGAGGCAAACAAAGAGGGCGAGCTCCCTCAAGGAGCCAAGTTGCTCCACTTAGGAAGACTTGTGTTGCCTTGAGGAGGATTCGGTGAACAGAGTTGGGCGAGCTTTTCTTGGATTGGTTTTGGATAAGTCTGAAAACGCAAGTCTATTGGAGGCATGTGTGAGGCAGAACCAAAATCTGTGAAGTCTGTGGAAATGAAGAGACGGCAAGTCTACGTTTGAGGGCAGGTCTGAAATGCCACGGAGAAGGTTGCGAAGACAGTTGCGACAAAGAGTCTTGGTGACGAAGTTGTGCATGAGTGTCTTGGTGAGGTGAGGCGAGTTGTTTGACTCTACCCAAATTGTAAACCGAGACAATAGTGTTCATATTATAACTTTTTTGCAATAACAAAGACTTAGTCGGGTGTTAAGTACAATTCATGTTGTCCGCGCTATATCTATGTTTCTCTTGTATGTTTCGTTATTGTTCTCTTGGCTTCTCATGTTCATGGATGTATGCTTAAATATGACTAAGTGTTAAAGTTGTTAACAATTGGCTAAGTATACAAGAGTTGCACTAGAGTAGGAGTGTCACCTGTCGATAGCCTAGAACGAAATATGGGTATGCTATAGGTGAAGAGGCGTAGTTCGAACGAAGTATCCTTGGTGTTCCCAAGCATCCAAGTGAGAAACGCAGCGATGTCGCACGCCCTCTAGTGGTGCACAATCGCAAGATTCGGCTAGGCACACTGACAGAACGTGACAGTAACTCTATTGGGATGCTATGTTTTTCTTGCTACCCTTGCCGATAATGGGGTATGCTAATTTGTGCTTGGTATGGAAACAACTCTATGAACAGAGCTTCCTCCTTGATTAGACATTGGCCATCAAGATAAACTTGAACTATGTTGAGATCAGCCTCTGAAACTACAATATATTGTTGTAGTTCACCAACCATAGCCTTAGCCTTCTTGGCTTGTCAAGCAGAACACTCTCTTTTCTAGGAACTAGTTTTTTGTGGAAAGGGCAAAACTTTCTCTTCCCATCGCTAATAGAGGATCTGGAATGGTTGTCCATTTTCTTGGTCCACTATTGTGAGAATGAGGCTTATGCTGGAAGGGGGCGGTGAGGGGAACTGCTCTTCTTATGTGTAGAGTGGTTGGTCTTGGTCAACTTGTCCTATCTTGATGGTCAAATGAAAAGCAACGCTAGAGAATAAATGTAGCTAGAACTCTTATTTGAATGCCAAAACGTAGACCAGATATGAAATTTGATCCAAAGGATTTCTTCAATATCACTTTACCTCTAGCATCATGTGGAGAGTTTGTTGAAGACATCAACGTACCATTAAATTCTTCTAACCAAGGAGCTATCTGAGATCAACCAATGAGGTAATCGACTTTCCCTATATCTAATGGTGGTTTTGAAAACATCACAGTTGCTGATATAGCTTGTTAGTTTGTGGAGGTCAACATTTGTAATTGAAATCGCCAACGACTCTCTGCGCTTCCAGGTGCACCTCAGCAACCATGATTTTCTGAGCATTGGTCATGTTGGGTTGTATCTTGAAAGTAAGAATCAAGACTCTGGATCCAAGAATCAAGCTTGTCCCCATTGAGATCTTATTGTCAAGTTGGAAAAAGGGTTTGGGCTAATGGGATAGTAGAAGAAAGATTCTAAGGTCATAAAAGGAATTATTGGGATACATATCCTGAATCATCTTGAACTTGAAAGTCCTGTTGTTGGCGTTGCTGCTTCGACTGTAGTTCTTGCTTCCACAATTACTCTGCCAGGAGTTGAATGACAGATTCTGAAGCAGAATCAGAGTTTGAAGATGTAACGTATACTTTTTGGTGCATTTAGGAGCCATAAAGTAAAGAAAGATTTCCTTGCACGATCTGGAACTCCACTAAACATCTCTGAAGCAAATCTAAAATTCTTCTAGAAGTAGTAACATGAGAAAATCTGAGCAGATAGCTAAAATTCTATTAAAAATCGCAGCTGGAGCAGATCTAAAATTTTGTTGAAATGGGTATGGTACAACAGCTGAATATCTGCACAAACATGGAAGGATTTGGAAGGTACCAACATGCTTATCACTCAAACCTCGGCGCAGAGCTTTGTTGAGAGTTTTTAGAATAATTTTGGATAGAGATCCACAATTGCAGAACCCTAAAGAGGCATGAGCTTTGAGTTTTGATGCTGATTAATATGTGCACAGTTAGTAATGCAAAAGCTCATACAAAAAATGCAAATACAAGGGGGGTTATCGCAACTATGGCTGTAAACTTTAGTTTCATTGGGTACAAATACACAACAAAAAAGTGGTGGTAGTTAAGAACTAACATATGAACTAGATGTAGTTGGGAACTACAGATAAAATGTACGAGTCGGTTGAGTTGTTAAAGATACAATGTGGACCATGTCAATGCTGATTACATCTCATCAATACTAAATATAAGTTTGGCCCTTCATGAGCGGGCTGAATACAAAAAATGAAAAGGAAAATAGATATAATATGCTTGAAATAGAATGTTCGTAAACTCCTAAATCAACAGTATAGTTGTGAAATACAGACCCTTTGTCAATGATGAATTACTTCTTCCAAATTTAATATAGAGCTACATCATATCACATAGAGTATGAAAGGTAGACTTTCAAGGGAATTATAAAAATAAAGGCTGCATAACAGATGACAAATGGTGAAAACTTCAAACATAAAGCAATTTCGGAAGGTCGAACATCCACTGCCCCTTTTTCGAGACATAAAACATCTGCTATCCACATTTATCCACATCACATTTTCTCTCGTGTACAGGGAAAACAACAAGAAAGCTTATAGGCTATACAAGGATGGCCTAACCTACAGGAAGGCATCAGGGAGATCAAGGAGTCGCAACGGGGACACATTTCCACTTATCTTCATGAATCATGGCTCTAGAATCCTATCTGTTTTCTGAAATGAACTTTGGACTTTTGCACAGTGATAATTTAAGAGTTTGGTTGACATGCTTCAGGACTTATGAAGATCAGTTTTTTCTCTGCGGCACAGAGCTGCTGATACTATTTATGGATCATGAAAAGTAAAGGGTGCAGGACCCCCTGTATTTGTAAATGATAATAGAACTTCTGTAACTTTGTCTTATTGCTGATTACATCAGCCAATTTGGAACCAGTCTTTAGACCATTCAGTATTAAGGAAATACCCTCTATGGTATTCTACAATTGTAATTTTGTTACTCTCGAATAAAATTACTTGATGTTTTTACAAGGAAAAAAAAATCATGATTTTTTATTGTTTCCTTGAAACCAGTCAATAAATCAGAAGAAAATTACATAGATTGAACAAAAGGTGGAAACGACAAAAGATTATTTTAAATTTAGCTCAACCTGCTTTATAGATGCTTGTCAAGATAACTTCTACATTAAAAAAAGAATGTTTTGAAAAATGACTCCCTGGTAAAAAAACATTATGCTGTTTCTTGGCTTTGACACTCTTTTCTTAACCCTTTTCACCGTTCAGACTATCCAAGATTTGTACAAACTGTATATCATGACAAAATATGGCTTTCCCCTCCACCTGACCACAGAAATACAGACATTATAAATGAGATAATATAATCTCCTACTTCAACCAAAGGCCATACCCATTGCACTAAATAAAAGGTTTTAGGTACGAATCAATTTGGGAGGCCTAATGAAAGTTCACAGATGATAAATGCATACCAAAGATGCATCTGAACCCAAAGCACTAATCTTCAAAAGGAAAATTATGCAGGTGAATATGCATAAGTTATGAGTTTCTGATTTAATCAAGTCACGATATTAGATGATGCTTTTAAGTTCTGTCCATGCCACTTTTGCAAGACTAATTGGAGAAGTTACAGAACCCTTCTCATATCTACAGAGCACTAATCTGTGCAGAAAATTAACAAACTGGACTATGCAGTAGACTATACACGGCCATAAAATCTCCTGCATCAACTAAAGGCCATACCCATCTTCACTAAATAAAAGGTTTTATGTACTAAACAAACTTGGAATCCTAAAGAAAGTTCACAGATCATAACTTCGTACCAAAGCTGCATCTGGACACAAATAACTAATCATCAAAAGGAAAATATGCTGTTGAATATGCATAAGTTATATTAGTTTCTGATATAACCAAGTCGCTCTGCTATGCGGCTTACATTAAATACAAGATGTTTTTAAAAAGTTCTGTCCACACCACTTTCACGAGACCAATAGGAGAAGTTACAGAACCTTTCTCGTATTAGGTATTTACAAAGCACTTATCTGTGCAGAAAATTAACAAGCTGAACTATGCAGTATAGTATAAAATCATATGTCACTATCATATTAACAATTCGCTCTGTTATCTGGTTTACATATAAACAAGATATTTTCAAAAGTTCTTACTTCTCTGTCCAGATAACTTTTGCAAGATAAATAGAAGAAAGTACCAAACTCTTGCACATCTTTACAAAATACTATCTGTGCAGAAAATTAACATGCCAAACATCAAAACCAGCTAGCATACAGTCTTCAACCTGAATTAAGTATTAATTTGATCAGACAAAGTCCTACATGTTGTAAAAATAGGTGAATGATCAACCAGGCTAAAATCAAAGCATGCAGCTTCCAAATATAAATTTGACTGACAATTTTGTGAAAGGAAAATTGCATCCCTGATATTGGCTGATAGAGTTGTTCTACAAAGAGCCATTTCTTACTACTGTCACTTTTCGCCGACCAGAAGCTACTTCCTTCAATCTACTAACTTGGTACAAGAGCTCGCTTATTTTCTGCAAGATAAGCACAAAGAGAATATCACGTCAACATGTGCAATTGTAATTCCAATTTTAAATTTCACAAAAATGGCTTATTTTGAAAAAACAACTATACAAAGAATCACTACAAAATGCACAATTAAATCTGCTACTCATATCAAACTACAATCTAACAAAATTGTCTTCTCTCAGCAACATGATCCCAGATGAGGATCATCACAGAGGCCATAGGCGTTTAATACTAATATAACTCTCAAGTTGTCAAATGAAGAGGAAAGGAAGCAGAACATCAAAAATTTTAAGGAATCAAGAATGATAAATCAGGGGATTAAAAAACAAATCAAGAATGAGAAACCAGAGGATTAAAAAACAAATCAAGAATGAGAAACCATGGGGATTAAAAACAAAACTCACTTTGGATATGAGACATTACTATTTAAACCCAAACTTATCCATTGAAATAACTAAAGATGTCATGTTTCACTTCACATTCTCGCAACTAATCTTTCTATTCTTAATTTACCAACACAAACTATGTAAATGGATGTTTGAATTTTAGTCCTTAAATATTTTGAGAACTCCACATTTTTATCCATCAAAAACTATTATTAATCAATTAAAAAGAACTATGTAATGGACCCTTCAAAAATGATGGTAAATCCAAGGATTGGAGTAAATTCTCAAAGAATCCTGAGCACTCTAATTCCTTACCGATAACACAAAAAACATGTGTTACTATATCCTCCAAAAGCTGCCCCCAGATACGGAGATCAGAAAAGATCCTGGGTTCCTCTTCTCATACCTCTCCTACCAAGATCCTCATAATCCTCTCAATGCCAGAATCCTGGAATACTGAAAATATTCAATTCCTGCACCTAAATTGCATCCTCGTCCCACTGCCCACTGTTGCACCCATGGTTCTAGTGGCTTTACATAAAACGCAAACGACTGAAATGTTCTATTGTGTTGAGTCTCAATTGAAACAAAAAAAAAAGATGGAACACATACAGTAAAAGGACATTTTAACCAAATGCAACAAATGTTAGGAAAAATATCCTACAACTTTCGAGACTAGATTACAGGTTTGAGCTTCAAAATCTTCAAGACCAGAGATCCATGGGGCTGCTATGCAACAACTGTTTCTTTTACTGCCAAACAGAAAGAAAAACAAATAACAATCCAATAATGGATCAATTCTAATACACTCCACAAGAAGGCTAGAAGTCAAATTTTAATGCATGATACTTTTCATGTACTGTTTATTACAAAATGAGCTAGATCACTACATGATGAAAGCCTAGATCACTACGTGATGAAAGCATGATCACTTCAAAAAATTGACAACATAAATTTCACAAGATTTCACCCACTGGAAGCATGTCCTTTGTAAAGATCACATAAATGAAACTCATGTTGCAAACAATAACAAGATTCCAATAATCCTCACAATGCCAGAATACTAAAATTCTGAAAATATTTCGTTCCTCTACCTAATTTGCATCCTCATCCACTTGAACTAAAAATAGACAGAACCCATACAGTAACAGGCATTATAACAGAATGCAACAAAGGTTGGGACCAACATAATACAACTTGGGGACTAGATTAGGTGTCTGCTTAAAGATCCTGAAGATTGGATCTCCATGGAGAGCTATGCAACAACTGCTTCATTGACCACCAAATTGAAGGGATAAAAATATAGCAATATCAGATCAGTTATAATACACCCTACAAGAAGGCATAAAAATACAATGCAAGATACTTTTTGTTTATTATTTTGATACTAACAAAGCATACTACAGGGATAACACGAAAACATTTGAAGTATGTTTTCCTTAATTTAAAAACTGACAACATAGATTTCACAGCATTTCACCCATTGCAAGCATGTCCTATGCCTGGTATTGGTTGATTTCCCACCCCTTCCTTCCTTCCTTCCTTCCATCCATCTCACTCGGTAAAAGGCCTTATAGATGAAACTCGCACCAGACACAAACAAGAACAAGATGCTAATAGTGCTAACAATACAGAAATCCTAAAGTTCCGAAAATATTCCACTCCTAATCCTAATTTGCATCCTCGTCCACTGTTGCACCCATGCTTCTAGTAACTTTACATAAAAAGCAAGACAATGAAACTTTTTAATGTGTTGACTAAAATGAAAAGCAGACAGAACCCATACAGCATCAAGCATTTTGAATCTGTTGGACTGTGGTCTAGCAACAAGTTGAAGCACTTGTCATAAAGAAGATCCCGGTTCAAAACCTGGCAGGCAGGCTCTGGTACACGTAAAAAAGGAGATAAGCCAATAAGACCAATAAGTGTGATATGTGTGGAGTAATGGATTGTAAACTGGCTCTGTTCATGGGTACCAAAGACCAGATATTCCTGTTAAAAAAATGATTTAACAAACTGCAGCAAAGGTTAGGATCAAAATCCTACAACTTGGGGACTAGGTTAGAGTTCCATGGAGAACTATGCAACAACTGCTTGGCTAGGCAACACTCTTCCAAGGTCTTTTGTTGTTTCATGAATTTTCAAAAGGCTTTCAATTCTGTACCGACTCACTAAGGAAGTTCTTGTTTCAGAAGCTTCCCAACATTGGCATCACTAATTCTGTCATCGTGGCTATCTTGAGGCTTTATAAGACAGTTGTCGGCAGGTTTCTCACTCCTCGGGGCCTTTTTTATGTCATTAGGAGCATGATTGGGGAGAGCAGGGTTGTACCCTGTGGCCAACTTTACTTGGTGTTTATATTGATAAGCTAGAGGTCTACCTCAAGAAGCACACACATGTAGACAATGGTTGCC
>JZKD02S0112936.1:5476-24152 GCA_000966675.3 Picea glauca
CCCTAGCCCCCTTGCGCCCTCCTTTGGACATTTTAACCCAAAACTATATAAAAGTGGGTTTTTTTCATCAATTTAGCTTTGGTAGGTTGGCAATAGGGCTTTACCAAAGACGTGAAGTTAGCCATGGGTCAAAGGTTCGAATCCCATTGACCCCTACATACTTTTTACATGCCAACCAGTAGTGAAGTGTCATGTGGCTATCCATGTCTAGGCCATGTGGCACTTATTCATTTTCCAGTTGACCATTGACTTTTGCCATAGAAGAATCTGATTGCCATGCGATATTTTTCACATTCAGAGTCTGTTTTGAGAAAGTAAATATATGGCTGAAATTGGGAGAATGAGACAGATGCAATGGTATTAGTTTCATCTAGTTCTGAGAACTTTCATTTTTTAGCCTTTTTTTAGCCCTGTAAGGCTCCTAGATCCGATTTTGGATCATTGATGAAGTATAATTATTTTAGAAAATATTGAACAATAATTATTTTGTAGAATGATATTCTCAAATGAATTATAATAATAAACAAAGTGACAACAATAAGTCAAACCCATCGATAATGTACAAAATTTGTTTTATCAGATTATATTGGTACAAAAGTTTTTGTTAAATAAAGAAAAAAAAAATAGTGGCATTTGGGGTATGTTACATATGGTATTAGAGTTGTAGGTTACAGCTCTTAGACCTTAGTGGGAATCACCATAAATGTGTAAATTGTTGAAGAAAAACTAACAAGTAAATTGTGTGTTGTTTCAAACAGACTATTTTCAAAGATTTGTAATCATGTCCGCTCATAATGGTGAAGAAGAGAGACCTGAAGGAAATAATAATCAACAACCTCATAGAAATCCAGAACATCCCAGTGAAATTAGTTCAACAACATAGGTTTTGGAAACAATGAGGAATTGTATTGTAGAGTTACAAACATTCAAGGCTGATAATGAGAAATTGAAGAAAGCACAAGAATATCAACAGGAAATAAATTACATGTTGTTACGAAGCATAACAACAAAAAATATTCCAAAGAATAATGATATGGATGATGAAATTAGTAAAAATTCTTCAAATATCCAAGAAAAGGAACCGAGGAAGAAAACAATTTTTCTAATGACATACACATGACTAAAAATAAAGTGACTAAAGTGAAGAAACATAAATAGATGTATCACTTAGATGGATAATTTAAGAAAATTAAACCTTCAACTTTTGATGGTGAGTCCAGAACTGGCGAAGAGGCGGAATCCTAGTTACTTGACATAAAGAAATATTTTCATATTTACAATTAATATATTAATATGAAATTAAGGATGGAAATCTATAACCTAAATGATAAATCTAGTATATGGTGGTAGGATTTGAAGTTAGCCAAGGTTTAAAGGAAAATAAAATGGAATGGACAGATTTTAAGAACAATATTTATCTGAAATCTACTATGAAAGAAAAACCAAAGAATTTATGAGTTAAATTTAGGACACATGTCTATGGAATATCTGCTTACTAAATTTATAGAGTTGTTAAGGTTCATATGCTACATCAAGGACGGAAAGGTGAAAGTTCAAGGATTTTTAAGTTGATTACCTTAGTCATATAAAGACATAATAGAGTTTGATAATCCAAAGACCTTGAATGAAGTGTTGTGAAAGGCTAGAATATGTTATGACCAATACAAGAAATGGTCTGAAAATACAAAAGCATGGAGATAAAATAAACAAGAGAAACTCAACCAGAGAAAGAAAGGTTGCAATCCATCACCATTTCATAATATGTCCAGAGGATATTAAGAAAACAAATTTCCCAAGAATTCACCACATTTTCCAGGAGGAAACAAATCAGTTAATTTGGGATTTAAGAAGGCAGCTGATAATCGTAAAGAACCCTTAAAATGTTTGGGATGTGGTGAACCAAATTTGTTTAAGAATTGTCCACACAAAAACTCCATAAATAGAAAAATTCATAATATACAAGAAGCTTCAATAGTTGGAGACATTGGCAAAAGTATTCATAAAATCAATGCTTCTCTAGATGGAAAACAAGAAGATCATCAATATACCATTGTGTAAATTGAAGGTAAAATTTATTACAAAAAAGTTACGATTTTAATAAACCAAGGAGAAAGTTTAAGTTATGTTACTCCATCATTGGTATAATATTGCAAGAGGGAAAAGGTAAAACATTCTAAACCTTGGCTGGTACAATTAGAAATGGGTACAAAAAGAAAAGTAATTGAGTTTATATCTGATTGTAATATGGAAATAAAAGGTCCTGATACGAATGTAAATTTAAATTTATTACCTTTAGGAACATACGACATACTTATAGGTATGGACTAGTTAGAGAAACATAAAGTTGTACTAAATTGTTATGAAAAAACGTTTACCTACAAAGATTAAAGTGGAGTAATAAGAACAATGTAAGTAATTAGTAAACATGTCTCTATAAGACAAATATCAGACTTACAATTTAAGAAACTCATTAGTAAAGGTTGCAAGATATATTTCATTCAAGTGAATTTTTTTCTAAATAAGGAACGCAAACCAAAGTTAGAATATTTTATTGTCCTTCAAGAATTTCAGGATGTATTTGCAGAAGAAATACTTGAGTTATCTCTGAAAAGGGAGATAGAATTTTCTATTTATTTATTACCTGGATCTACACTGGTAATGAAGGCACCATATAGAATGAGTATCCCTGGGTTGACTGAGTTAAAAATCCATCTACAAGAATTATTGGATAAAGGATATATTATACCAAGAACTTCTCCATGGGGAGCTCTGGTATTATTTGTCAAAATGAAAGATGGAACTCTTCGGTTGTGCATAGATTATCGTCAATTGAATAAAATGACGATTAAAAATAAATATCCATTACCCAGGATTAATGACCTATTTGACCAGGTTTGAGGAGAAAAAATATTTTCTAAAATGGATTTAAGATCTGGTTATCACCAAATAAGAATAAAGGATAGAGATATCATTGAGACAACTTTTAGAACATGTTATGGACATTACAAGTTTTTGGTAATCTCCTTTGGACTTACTAATGCACTGATGACTTTTATGTGTCTAATGAATAATATATTCATCCAATACTCAGATAAATTTGTTTTGATTTTTATTGATGATATACTAATATATTCGAAGTCTAAAGAAGAACACAACCAACATTTGAAAATAGTATTACAAACTCTAAGGGAACATAAGTTATGTGCTAAGTTCAACAAATGCGACTATTATCAAAGGAAAATCAATATTTGGGACATGTAATATCAGAAGATGGAATTACGGTGGACCCCGAAAATATTAAAGATATTATGGAATGGCTTATACCTAAGAACGTAGCGGATATACGATCATTCATGAGAATTATAGGTTATTACCAAAGGTTTATCAAAGGATTTTACAAAATTTTCTATCTCATTACATCATTGCAGAAAAAGGGAGTGGAGTTTATTTGGTCTCAAAAATGTCAAGACAGTTTTGATAAATTTAAAGGCTTACTAACTACAACACTGATCCTCAAAGTGGTTGATACTTATAAATATTTTATAGTTTGTGTACATGCTAGTAAATAAGTTTTAGGAGGTGTGTTATCACAAGATGGACATGTAATTTGTTACGAGTCTCGAAAATTGAAGGAACATGAAAGAAATTACGTAACTCATGACCTTAAATTAGTGGTCATCATTCATGCACTAAAAGTGTGGCGGAAATATTTAATGGGAAGAAATTTTTTATTATTAACGAATAACATTGGTGTGAAACATTTGTTTAGTCAACAAAATCTCAATGCATGACAAGCAAGATGGTTAACCTTTTTAAGTGAATTTGATTTTGAATTTTGACATATCAAAGAGAAGGAAAATAAAGTAGCAGATGTGCTTATTCAAATAACTAATGCAATCTACGAAGTTTTCATCATTAAAATAGAAATTGATCTTGAGGACAAAATTAAATACGTAAGCATAAATGATGAGGAATACATCAAAACAAGAGAAGAGTTGTTGAAAAATGGAGATTTGAATGGCACATGTTACAGCATCAAAAAAAATGGAATATTAAAGTTAAAAACATAATATATGTGCATAATTTTGTTCATTTAAAGTTGGTAATTTTAAATGAGTTGCATAAAAATCCCTATTCTGGTCATCCCGGGTATTAGAAAATGATAACAACCTTGAGGAAAAAACTTTATTGGCCTAATATGAAGTATGAAAAAACTGATTATTTATCTAAATGTTTAGATTGTCAATAGGGGAAGGCTGAACGTCAACATCCAACGGGTTTATTACAACCTTTACCTATTCTAGAATGGAAATGGGAAACTATTTCTATGGATTTTGTTACAGGTTTGCCTAAAACTCAAGGACAACATGATTTTTTTATGGTAGTAGTTGATAAATTGGGTAAGTCTATTCATTTCATACCTGTGAAATATACCAATAAAGATATTATATTGCAAAAAGTTTTATGAAAGATATATTTAGTTTGCATGGAATTCCTAAAATGGTGGTTTTAGATAGAGATGTCAAGTTTACATCAAATTTCTGGAAGACATTGTTTGTAGGTTTGAAAACTAATTTGAATTTCAGTACAAGTTATCAGCCACAAACAAATGGTCAAAAAAAATGTAAAAAACATATTATTGAATATATGTTATGCATGTATGTAAGAGAGAAACCAACTAAGTGGGAGGACAACTTACACTTAGTTGAGTTTGCATACAATAACGGTTATCAATCCTCGAAAAAAATCAGCACCTTCGAAGTTTTATATGGTAGAAAATGTATGAATCCAGTCAGTTGGGATAATCTGGTTGAAAGAATAATGGTTGGACCAAAAATTCTCCAAGAAATGGAACATATAGTCAAGAGGGTGCAACGGAATTAAAAGTTGTGCAAGATCGACAGAAAAGTTATGCATATTAGAAAATATGACATAAAGAATTTAATGTTGGAGAACATGTATATCTTAAAGTTAAATAAAAAAGGAGTTCATTAAAATTAGGAAGTTGTTCCAAGTTGGCATCAATTTTTTATGGACCATTCGACGTACTATATCGAATTGGACCAGTGGCATACCAACTAGCGCTCCTTGATAATTTGAAAATTCATATTTTTTTTATGTTTCATTGTTAAAAAAGTATATTCATTATATTACTCACATTATTGATTGGAATATGGTGCAGGTGGAACCATAAGGCGAGTTCCAAGTGGAACCTCTATCCATTTTGTACAGGAAAGAAACAATACATCGAAACAGAGTCATCAACCACGTAAAAGTGTAATGGAAACACTTTAGTCCTAAGGAAGCTACTTGGGAGTTGGAGGATGACATGAGGAAATTATATCCAACTATGTTCCAAGAGGAGACTGGAAGAAAGTACTAACACCGAGGATGATGTTATGTTTAAGGGGGAGAGGATGTGACATCCCCAACTATTAATCGTTTTATTTAATAATTTCCAATTATGGAAATTTGTATTTGATTTTATTGAGGCAATTGAATGTTATTATTTAAATTATTGTGCAAGATTTTGAATTGCCAACTATCCTCTTTTGATGGATAAATGTAAGAGACAAATTTTTAAAAATTATAAATGCAGGAAACATATGGAATAGCCAAGTTAGAAAGAGATGACTATGAATCCATAACTGGGAAACATGTTAGAGCTAACTCAGAGCATGATTAGACAAGTTTCAAAACTTATCTTCTTTCATTGGCAGCCCCTAAAAATCATGGATTTCTAAAGCTTCGAATTTCCAAGGAGGGAAATGATTCAATGAGAAAGTCCTAGTGATGTAGGAGCATCGATCCACTATTGGAGTTACTTCACACACACCTAGGATTTATTTTTCCTAAGGTTTTTATTTTTTTATTAGTCATTATTCAGTCTCCTATATTTTAGGAGAGAATATTCCACCTGGAGAATATTCGCTTTCAGTTCACACTTCAGTTTGACTAGTTGAGTTGAGTTTAGATGTTGCATTGAGATCATCACCATGCAACATTGGGATCATCGCCATGATAATTCGACCTTACCTTGGTATCATCACCAAAGTGGTGCATTAGCCTTGATTCCTTAAGTTAACTCCTCAATACTTTATGTTCAGCAGTTAACTGAAGACTAGTTGACTAGTTAACTCAATTAGGTGGCACTTCACTCCCGTAACTGCCTGAGAGACTAGAATAGGTGGCAGTTCACTCCCGTAACTGTTGGTGTGTGTCCAGATCACTCTAGACCACCACTATGGCAGCTTGGTTCACCTCAAGTCGAACTCATTGAGTTATACAAAGTATATCATGTGTAAATTATTCATTATTCATAACGGTTAATGAGAATTCTTTCCATTCTTTCTCTCCTTCTTCTTCTTTTCCAATTCTCTCTGCAAATGTGTGTATCATTGTTTAGCTAGATATATTTTGTGAAGGTAAACACATTTACATCCACCTCAAAAGTGTGCTAGCATTCCATCTCATCAATGTGAATTCAAGGAGGGGAGAGGCGCCAACCCTCTCATTTTTACCTCAAATTTTACATTTTAAATGTGAAATTAACACAATTGAATGTTGCCAGGCTAGAAGAGCCAAGCTATTTCCTTTGTACATGTTGGAGATAAGGTTTCCTTTAATAGGTTTGAGTTGTACATATCTTTGTCCTAGCATTGAATTTGAGATATTGATGTTCATTCAATATAATTAGAGTTAGGTAGCTTGGAGGAAAAGGCTCGAGCAACCCCTCTTTTGTAAAAATATATTTGTATCAGATTTCAAGGGGGGAAGTTATTAGGAATTTAAGGGTGTGTGTCAACTAAGAGGGGGGGTGAATCAGTTGTTACCGTGCTAAAACAATTATGCTTATTTTAAACTCTTTTCAAAGAAATCAATGACAATCACAATAATGCAGGGAAATAAGCAATAGAACATTCAACATCAGTCACACATATGAGATACCCTGAGACGGATATTTCCTGAGGAAACCCATAAAGGGTAAAAACCTCTTATTCTTTGTATGATAAGTAATCTTTACATTTTTTACATTATCATCCATATGAGCACCAACTCATAATGAGGCTACAACCTCTGTTTTGCAACCTGCTACTTGCTGAGAGCACCAACTCTCTGGTTTCTCTAGCACCAACTCCCTGGTTTATCTAGCACCAACTAGAAGGAAGCACCAAATCCCCAAGTGTTCTAGCACCAACTTCCAGTCATACAAGCACCAACCTTCATAATAGAGAACAACAATTCTCCCTTGCACCACCCTACCACACTGATTTCTCTAGCTAGAACCAGATGGAAGCTACAACTCCCTGTGTTCAAGCACCCACTTGAACCTCTGAGGAAAACTGTCCTTGCTAGCACCTCCCTACCACCCTGAAATATCAATATTTTCTAATAACACTTATTACAGTGATATAAAGTTCTTCAAAAACTTACCAGTCTCATCATTGATCTGCTACACTACGTTTCTCTGTCTGCACCAGTGTCTTCTGCACACTCCTCTTACACTTTATGTTCTTCTGCCATTTCTTCTCTGTGTGGCATGTCCATTCAATGCACCACACCTCTTCTATTCATTTATGTTGCTGCACTCTACCTCCTTATTCACACGTCAATCACACTCAACAACAACAACTAACATCTCTTCTTTGTTCAGCATACTTATAGTCTTTGTTCTCCTTATGCATGAAATATGTGCCATGCTTCTGCATGCTCTCACCAGGGCAATGTTCTCCACCTCGGGGTCTTCACTCCACTCCACAATCCCTCCCCACTTCTTTCTATTCTACCCCTTCTTCTCATGTTGAGTGCTCTGCCTAATCATCATTGCAATCCTTCAGCTTCTCTAGTGGTTCAACCCACGCGTCCATCATCATTGGGTGTTATGCTAAGATTCCTTGGCCTCTTTGGTAGTTGAGACTCTTCGTCTTCTTCATCATAGTCGATCTCATCCTCTGGCAGATAGCATCATTCATTTCTAGTAGTTACACTGTGAAGTGCAATAGTATCCCTCCGATCATATTCAAAATCACTTGCACCGTTGGATGGAATCCATAGGGTCTTGAATTTATTTTGCCGTTTCACATTTCAACATTTCACAATTCCTATGTTTAAGATTTCTTTACGCTTCATGTACCAATCCTCGAAACTCCAAAATGGAGCTTGGTTGCACTAGCTGCTTCCTCCATCTTCTGCCGATGTGACCAATGGTTGTGACCACAACCTATAGCAAAAGGTGTTTCTACATTTCGGTGATTCCTATTGTGAGGCATCTCGACTCTCCAAGTTGCAGTCCCCGAAACTACGAAATGGAGCTTACCTCTTCAAGATTTTCTCTACATCTCTTTAACTATGTGACCACCATCGGTGACCAAGCGCTTATCCATAAAGCGCTTTCACGATTTCACAATTCAGCATTTCGACATCCTTGATGTGAAGATTTCTTTACGCTCCATGTCTCGATCCCCGAAACTCCGAAATGGAGCTTGCTGCTTCAAGCTCTCTTCTACAGTTCTTCGACGATGTGACCACCAAAATATGACCACTCTCCAATCACACATGCACTTCTATCTCCAGATCAACGGTCCTTGATCTGTGGTGATCAGAGGACTATCCTCTGCCCCAAGACTTCAGCCTTCGGGACTTTGGGGGAGTGATGGAGTTAAAAATCCCAAAGCAAAAACTCTCGGAGTGAGTTCAGTATTGCGTCACTCGATGACGTGTCATGACCCGAGTGGCTATCACGTGTCACTCAGAATTGTGATTTCCAGTGGCCTGAAATGCCAAATCAACTTGACACTTGTCATTGTCTGATCATGCCACGTGTCATAGTCTTCCACCTTTCCTTTCTGACATGGTCTACCACATTCACCTCTTGGATTTGTCGGTCCAGATCACTTTGTGATTTCACATATCGTGATTTCAGCATTCTTGATGTGAATGTTCTCGACACTTCCAAGTCCGTATCTACGAAACTCTGAAATGGAGTCAGATCATCTTTTCAGCTTTTCACACTTTGCAACCTTGGGACTCCTGTGATGAGGAGTCTTGACAGTTGACTCCTCCATCTCCTGGTATCTGAAACTCTGAAATGGATTCGGATCAATGGTCCAAATCAAACTTTGATCTGACGGCTAAGGTTATTTCGCGATTTTGCATATCATGAGTTTAATAGGTTAGGGAACCCCGTTCCTTTGACTTTCCAATTAGTGAAAGGATGATCTTTCACCATGTATCCTTCTTGGATCAATGGTCCAGTTTTGTCCTCGATCTAACGGTTTAAATTATATCATGGTTTATCATATCACGATTTCGCATTTCGCAACTTCGGGACTCATGTAGTAAGATTTATTGACATCCCCAACTCTCGGCATCCGAAATCCCAGTATCCGAAACTGTCTCCTGCTTTCAGGATTTTGGCGTTTCGCATTTCTCGATTCCAGGACTTGTCATGAGTGTCCTTGACACCTCCACCTCCTGGTATCTGAAACTCCGAAATGTATTCGGGTCAATTTATCCCTGATCTTCCTTGCCTACCTATAAACCATCAAATGATCAAGCACACTCTTGCACTCTATGTGCACCTCTGCACTTATCCTCTTGACCTTACGTTGTCCCTGTTTTTCCATCACTGCATACTCTGATCTTGCCATCAATGACAAGCACACTTGCCTATAAACATGCCAGCAAAGGGGAAGGAGAGTAAGGAGAGGAGAGAGATGAGAATCAATGGAAGTCTGGGCTCAAGCATTGTAATTATTATTTTGATATTAATACAAAAGAACAGATTTCTTTGTTTATCAATTCCTATGTGGTGATTGTTCATGAATGTCATTTTGTGTTTATGTGTGCATACGTTGTAGATGTATGATAAGTTCCATCTGCAGGGTTAATATATAATTCACTATATATTTGAGAGTTTGTTAAGTTGTTCTGGGTTCTTTAGGTTGTGCAAGGACTGCATGATAGAATCTTGAAACTCTGTAGCCAACACAAGGAGTGTGCGCCTGAACTCTTTCGATTCAGAGAAGAAAGTGCCATGAGGGCACACCAAAATAGCTTACAGACTCAAGGAGGAGCCTCAAGGTTGTTGAATACCTTGGAGGAGAGATTGTCTAGAGGAGGCACAGAGAGATAGGGTTACTAAATACCCTGTAGGAAATTCAGCGCAAGAGTAAGTGTAGCATAGAGTTATTGAGGACTTTGTAAAGCTTTGTCGGGAGGGCATTGACCAAGTGTGAGTGTGCACAGGTGAACTCTATTTTGAGTTCATAGAAAAGATAAGTGTCAGAGGAGGACACTCAGAAAGTTGTTGAATCCTATGTAAGCTCAGCAAGGAGTGCTTTGAGAAGAATTTTCCAAGAGGGAACATGTATCCCATTGAGGAACAAAGGGACAAAGACCTTTGAGGTTTGAGCAGTTGAAGCTCAAGGTGAAACATAGTTGTTGAATACTCTAGAGGAAGACCTGTGCAAGGAGTGCACCAGGCCAACACTTAGATGAAGTGTTGAAAGACAACCATTTGAAGGCCAGTCAAGTGCAAGGAGTGCGCATAAGTGGACTTGTTCGAAGTCTCCAAGCTCAGGAAAAATAAATCTTTCAATAGCACAGGAAGAGTACAAGTCATTTGGACTTGCAGAGGGAGGATCAAAGGGGAAAGAATCTTTGAGTTTTAAATCATTCAAGTTTAGGAGGGACATTGTTTCCTAAAAGTGCAAAGTGAAACAGGAGAAGCTACAGGAGTTGTTGATTCTCGACGGGAGAGAAAATCTGGACCGTCGGATCTAAGTCCATGCCGAAGGGAGCACACAGGGGAGAAAGGTATATCCTAGTCATCGGATATGAGCACTAGGTCTGACAAACATCATATCAAAAGGAATTTTCATGAGGGATAATAGTGGAAGTCCTTCAGACTTTGCACATTCAGGAATTTTGAAACACAAATGATCAGGGACTCCCGAAGTCTCAAGGCTCGAACTAAATCGGAATCGTCCATCATTCGGAGGGATAGGTGGCGAAATATCTGAAGATATAGAGTAGAAGTACTTTGGGAGTGCTTGGATAAGCAGAGTGTGAAAGAGTCGAAGTCCCAGAGCTGTGAAGTAAATCCTAGTTGTTGATGCTGGCAAGGGGTACATGTCAACAGATCTTAAACTCCAAAGAAATAACACTCTAGGAGACTTCATTCGTGGAGTCTGAATAATTCTCAAAGGTACAAAGAGCGGATTAGATCACAACCATCTGTTGTGAAGGACATGTCGAGAGAGATCTAAAAGTCCAAAGGTTTAACACTCTGGGAGGAAGCAGTTGAACGAAGTTGAGGAACTCCTGAAGAGTCAGGAGCCGAAGTAGATACTGGTCATAGATCGCCAAGGGATGTGTAGAAATGGATCCGTGGATTTGGAGAAATAACACTCAGGAAGGATTGAGGTAAGTTTTGGTGGAGAATATCTAAAGATCCAGGAGCGGAAGAAATCCTAGTTGTCCATTGGGATAGGACATGTGGTGTTAGATCAACGCTTTGTTAATTCGATAAACTGTAGGAACAGAGGTAAGAGCAGTTAAAACTCCCGAAGGTCGATCTGGCAGCGAATATCGTGGCTGTATATCTAAGGGGGATACATGTCATCAAATCATGGGATCTAGAAGTGTGCATCTAGCAAAAGGTAAGAAGAAACCCTTACCGTCAGTTTACATGGACATGTGGTGTCATCTCTGTCGCTTCGACGATAGAGCACTTCGATATGAAAATGAGTTGGAACATTTATAACTCTCGAAGGCCAGAGTTCGGAGGGGATCATAGCCATTGGATGTTGGAAAGGAAAGAACCGTCAATTCTCGCACCAGTTGTGTTCGTCGATTTGTGGTTCAAAGGAAGTGGTGACAGCTGCAGTTGAAACTGTCAAGGACACGAAGGTCAAAAACATTGTTAGTCATCAGATTGCGAGGATGTGTGGAGAATGGATTGAGATCCCATTAGTTCGACATTCAGCGCTTTACAAGCATTGAGTGTTAGAGAAAAGAGAAACAGTTGAAGGCTGAAGTGTCGAAAAATTAGTGCACTTTGGGTTAAGCCTCGGGTCACAGCTGAGGTCACATGAAAAGAAGGACTAGTGGAAGGAGTGAGCACCCATGGGCATTGGGATTTGGAAAAAGTGATCAGAAATCAAGAACTACAGTGTTCATTGATCTAGGAATGAAGATCGACGGTGGGGAATCATTACGGAGCGTGAAGGTGAAATTCGTGAACGTGCTAGTTCACGACGCGCTATTCACCAACGTCATTGATATCATCGGGACGGGGGATCAATGACCATGATTAGATCGAGTTGGGAAAGAACTTTTTGATTGTGGGGATAGATCCCTCTGATAAAGAGAAAACACGTTGGTTCCCCACAATTACTGTGATCATTGATCGATGAACAAATCGAAAATGACCGAATCATGACCGTGAAAAATATGAGGGTGATAACAGGGCCTGTATTTGATTGAGATTGAGACCAGTAAGGTATCGAGGATATAATCCAGCTCAAGGAGATTAAAATCCTTAAATAGGAGGTCACGCAGCCATGAGGGAGAGTAGGGGGGTCTGCATCAAGTGGTATCAGAGCCACATAATTGATTTTTCTAGGCAAGAGGAGATAATCTAACAACATCAAGTAGTATCAGAAGCTTCAGTTCACCTATAGACAGCAGATGAAGAGAGATAGAGTGCGATGCTATGTTAATACTATTGTAAGTTGTGCAATAGATGGTAGACAACTAGGTGGGTTGTAGGAGAAGATGGAGGTTCTCTCAGTTGCAGAGTAGAAAGTAGGCAACCAGGTGAGNGTGATCATTGATCGATGAACAAATCGAAAATGACCGAATCATGACCGTGAAAAATATGAGGGTGATAACAGGGCCTGTATTTGATTGAGATTGAGACCAGTAAGGTATCGAGGATCTAATCCAGCTCAAGGAGATTAAAATCCTTAAATAGGAGGTCACACAACCACGAGGGAGAGTAGGGGGGTCTGCATCAAGTGGTATCAGAGCCACATAATTGATTTTTGTAGGCAAGAGGAGATAATCTAACAACATCAAGTAGTATCAGAAGCTTCATTTCA
The DNA here is from genome assembly GCA_000966675.3 of Picea glauca. Taxonomy (NCBI): domain Eukaryota; kingdom Viridiplantae; phylum Streptophyta; class Pinopsida; order Pinales; family Pinaceae; genus Picea; species Picea glauca. Next base: position 18,583 of record JZKD02S0112936.1, read on the forward strand.
CCTATAGACAGCAGATGAAGAGAGATAGAGTGTGATGCTATGTTAATACTATTGTAAGTTGTGCAATAGATGGTAGACAACTAGGTGGGTTGTAGGAGAAGATGGAGGTTCTCTCAGTTGCAGAGTAGAAAGTAGGCAACCAGGTGAGATAAAGACAAAGGAAGAATATGGCTATTGAAGGCCATAAGCATGGTTGAAGAGAAGACCACCAGTGGAAAAGAAAAGCAGATATTGATAAGGAGCTCAGTGAAATTAGAGTAGAGATGGAGAGCCTGACATTGAAGATGCAGTAGGAGGTAAAGGCATGTTGGACATATGAATGGCCTTTGAAAAGGAAATCAAAATGGCCTATTCAAAAGTTGATGGCCAGAAGGAAACAACAGATGTTGAGAAAGTGGTTGAGGCATGATGAAAACCTCAGTGACACAAAGGAGGAGTTGGTTTGCATTTGTGAGACAGAAGTTGTAAAAACCATTAGTGATGAGGAATGGAGATCACTTAGAGGTCTCATAAAATTCCAGGAGGGTAGAGATGAATTTTCAAATTTCCAGGTGGGAAATGAGATGAGATAAATTGAGGATCTCACATATTGTCACAAGGGAAGTAGTGAAAATTCATATTTTTTCAGGTGGGAAATGAGATGAGATCAACTGAAGATATCATAGACTACTAGGAGGGAAGGGGAGAAATCCTAGATTGTCAGGTGGGAAAGGGAAGTAAAATGAGACTATATGAAAGTCTTAGAAGCTCAGAGGTGAGTTCATATCAGCAAGGGGTACTGACAAAAGGAGATCAGAAAAGTGTTCTGGTCATTGGGGGAATTCAGATATTACTGCCAATTAGTCTAGCTAAGGATAGTTCAAGTGTTGCACATGAGGAGTTGATGCAACGAGCACCCAAGAAAGAGGCCATGGGGACAAATGATTTTAAAACTAACTATTTATGTGATGTTGGAGGTGCAGTAGAAGGAAAACCATCCACAGTTGTCATGGAGGAAGAGGGGAAGGAGAAGATATTAGAATCTTCCCCAACAGAAGGAGAAGAGCATTCATCAAAATTGCTCAAAAGTTTCAGCCATGAAGCTAAACAGGAGATGACTACAGAACTGGATTCTGCAACAGAAGAGGAAGAAAACAACATAGACTTTGTTGATCTATGTGAGGAATTGGAAGCCCTGGAGAGAAGGGTGATAGTGCAAAGCATGCAAATCCAACAGGATAAGTTGGAAACATGTGGAGGAGCATACCAACCTGAGGAGAAGCTGGAAGAACCCGGAGTTGAACCAACCCAAGAGGAGCCAAAATAACCTAATATGTCAGAGGAGGAAGCTANGTGATCATTGATCGATGAACAAATCGAAAATGACCGAATCATGACCGTGAAAAATATGAGGGTGATAACAGGGCCTGTATTTGATTGAGATTGAGACCAGTAAGGTATCGAGGATATAATCCAGCTCAAGGAGATTAAAATCCTTAAATAGGAGGTCACGCAGCCATGAGGGAGAGTAGGGGGGTCTGCATCAAGTGGTATCAGAGCCACATAATTGATTTTTCTAGGCAAGAGGAGATAATCTAACAACATCAAGTAGTATCAGAAGCTTCAGTTCACCTATAGACAGCAGATGAAGAGAGATAGAGTGCGATGCTATGTTAATACTATTGTAAGTTGTGCAATAGATGGTAGACAACTAGGTGGGTTGTAGGAGAAGATGGAGGTTCTCTCAGTTGCAGAGTAGAAAGTAGGCAACCAGGTGAGCTAAAGACAAAGGAAGAAGATGGCTATTGAAGGCCATAAGCATGGTTGAAGAGAAGATCACCAGTGGAAAAGAAAAGCATATATTGACAAGGAGCTCAGTGAAATTAGAGTAGATATGGAGAGCCTGACATTGAAGATGCAGTAGGAGGTAAAGGCATGTTGGACATATGAATGGCCTTTGAAAAGGAAATCAAAATGGCCTATTCAAAAGTTGATAGCCAGAAGGAAACAACAGATGTTGAGAAAGTGGTTGAGGCATGATGAAAACCTCAGTGACACAAAGGAGGAGTTGGTTTGCATTTGTGAGCCAGAAGTTGTAAAAACCATTAGTGATGAGGAATGGAGATCACTTAGAGGTCTCATAAAATTCCAGGAGGGTAGAGATGAATTTTCAAATTTCCAAGTGGGAAATTAGATGAGATAAATTGAGGATCTCACATATTGTCACAAGGGAAGTAGTGAAAATTCATATTTTTCAGGTGGGAAATGAGATGAGATCAACTGAAGATCTCATAGACTACTAGGAGGGAAGGGGAGAAATCCTATACTGTCAAGTGGGAAAGGGAAGTAAAATGAGACTATATGAAAGTCTTAGAAGCTCAGAGGTGAGTTCATATCAGCAAGGGGTGCTGACAAAAGGAGATCAGAAAAGTGTTCTGGTCATTGGGGGAATTCAGATATTCCTGCCAATTAGTCCAGTAGAGGATAGTTCAAGTGTTGCACATGAGGAGTTGATGCAACGAGCATCCAAGAAAGAGGCCATGGGGACAAATGATTTTAAAACTAACTATTTATGTGATGTTGGAGGTGCAGTAGAAGGAAAACCATCCACAATTGTCATGGAGGAAGAGGGGAAGGAGAAGATATTAGAATCTTCCCCAATAGAAGAAGAGCATTCATCAAAATTGCTCAAAAGTTTCAGCCATGAAGCTAAACAGGAGATGACTATAGAACTGGATTCTGCAACAGAAGAGGAAGAAAACAACATAGACTTTGTTGATCTATGTGAGGAATTGGAAGCCCTGGAGAGAAGGGTGATAGTGCAAAGCATGCAAATCTAACAAGATAAGTTGGAAACATGTGGAGGAGCATACCAACCTGAGGAGAAGCTGGAAGAACCCGGAGTTGAACCAACCCAAGAGGAGCCAAAATAACCTAATATGTCAGAGGAGGAAGCTAAGTAGTAGCTCAGTGATGAAACCGCAGAAATGGATTCTACAGCAGGGTGGCAAGCTAATGCCACAGAAGAAGAAAACAACATGGGATATTAGGATAATCTTCCCTTTGATGTGTATGAGGAAGAAGAGTTGCAGCCGAGAAGACTACAAAATAAGAGCCAGCCAACAGAGCAGCTGGAAGAGGTCATTGAGGAGGTAAGAAGGCTGATGTTGAGGCCAGCACAAGAAACTTCCAGCAAGGAGAGGCTGAGCAGAAGGAATCCTACAAGAGCAGTAGGGATGCAACAACAACAGCAACAAAACAGACGAGTGGGAGGACAACTCCAAAGGAGATTTTGGGATCTAGGGGGATTTCAACAACATAGCAGAGGAGCTCATGAGCAAGATCTCATGATTTTCCCAAAATTGGAGTATGATTCAGGAGCATCGGTCCACCTCAGCAATGTGTTAGCATTCCAATTCATCAATGCACATTCAAGGAGGGGAGAGGCGTCAGCCCTCTCATTTTTCCTCTGAATTTTAAATTTTAAATGTGAAGTTAATAAAATTGAATGTTTCCAGGCTGGAACAACCGAGCTATTTCCTTTGCATAGGCTAGAGATAAGGTTTCATTTAATAGGCCTGAGTTGTAAAGATCTTAATCATGTCCTCAGATTTTAGATATTGATGTTCATTGAATATAATTAATGAGAGTTAGGTAGCTTGGAGAAAAAGGCTCGAGCAGTCCCTCTTTTGTAAAAAGATATTTGTATCATATTTCAAGGGGGAAAGTTATTAGGAAGTTAAGGGGAAGGAGAGTAAGGAGAGGAGAGATTCGAGACTCAGTGGCATTCTGGGATCAAGAATTGTAATTAGTATTATGATATTAATACAAAAGAACATATTTATCTGTTTATCAATTCCTGTGTGGTGATTGTTCATGAATGTCATTTTGTGTTTATGTGTGCATATGTTGTAGATGTATGATAAGTTCCATTTGTAGGGTTAATATAGAATTCATTATCTATTTCAGATTTTTTTAAGTTGTTCTGGGTTTTTTAGGTTGCGCAAGGAGTGCACAATAGAGTCTTGAAAATTTGTATCCAGCACAAGGAATGCACATCTAAACTCTTTCAAGTCAGAGAAGAACATGCCAGGAGGGCACATCAAGGTTGTTGAATACCTTGGAGGAGAGATTGTGTAGAGGAGGAACAAAGAGGTAGGGTTACTGAATACCCTAGAGGAAAGTCTACGTAGAAGTAAGCGTAGCAAAAAGTTATTGAGGACTCTGTAAATCTCTGTCAGGAGGGCATTGAGCAAGTGCGAGTGTGCACAGGTGAAATATGTTTTGAGTTCATAGAAAAGATAAGTGTCATAGGAGGACACTCATAGAGTCTTTGAATACTCAGTAAGCTCATCAAGGAGTGATTTGAGAAGAAGTTTCCAAGAGGTCACATGTATCCCATCGAAGAACAAAGGGACAGAGACCTTTGAGGTCTAAGCAGTTGAAGCTCAAGGTGAAACAGATTTGTTGAACACTCTGGAGGAAGACCTGTTTGAGGAATGCACCAAGCCAATACTCAGATGAATTGTTGAAAGGAAACCATATGAAGGCCATTCAAGTGCAAGGAGTGCACAGAAGAGAACTCGTTCCAAGTCCCCAAGCTTAGGAGAAATAGTGCTTTCAACAACGCAGGAAGAAGATAAGTCATTTGGACTTGTAGAGGGAGGATAAAAGGGGTGAGCCTCTTTGATTTTTAAAGAATTCAATCTCAGGAGGGACAACATTTCCTAAAATCACAAAGTGCAGCAAGAGAAGCTATAGGAGCCATTGATTCTGGAGAAAATATGGATTGTCAGATATAAGTCTAGGAAGAAGGGAGCACGCAGGGGAGAAAGGTATATCCCAGTCGTTGGATCTAAGAACGAGGTCTAGTAGTCATCAGATATAAAGGAAGTTGCATGAGGGATAACAGTGGAAGTCCTTTGGACTTCACACATTTGGGAATTTTGAAGCGCAAAGGAGCAGGGACTCCCGAAGTCCCGAGGCCCAAACTAAATCAAAATCGGCCATCATATAAAGGGACAGGTGGTGGAAGATCTGAAGATATGAATCAGAAGTACTCTGGGAGTGCTCGGATAAGTAGAATGTGAAGCACTGAAGTCCCAGAGCTATGAAATAAATCCTAGTTGTTGGCGCTGGGAAGGGGTACGTGTCAATAGATCTAAAACTTCTGAGAAATAGAACTCGAGGAAATTTCATTCGTGGAGTGTGAATAAATCCCGAAGGTGCTAGGAGAGGAGTATATCGCAACCATCTGTTGCGAAGGAAACATGGAAAGAGATCCAAAATTATGTAGGTTTAACGCTCTGGGAGGAAGAAGTTGAACAAAGTTGAGGAACTAGCGAAGACTCGGGAGCCAAAGTAGATCTTGGTCATAGATCGCCAGGGGACGTGTGGCAATGGATCTAGGGATCCAGAGAAATATAACTCGGAAAGGATTGAGGTAAGTCTAGGTGGAGAATATCCAAAGAGCTGGGAGTCGAAGCAATCCTAGTCATCCATTGGGATAGGACACACGGTGTTAGATCAACGTTTCACTGATTCGATAAATGGGAGGAATAGAGGTAAGAGGAGTGAAAAATCTCAAAGGT
>JZKD02S0112936.1:36263-46985 GCA_000966675.3 Picea glauca
AGAGAGAGGGAGAGGGAGAGAGAGGGGGGAGTGGGGATAGAGTGAGTGAGAGAGAGGGGAAGTATGTTTATAAAAACTTTGAGTTGGAAAGTGTGTGTGGTGGTTCGGTGAGTACTGAGGCTATAGGATTAAGAATGCATGCATGTTTCTAAGAATGTGCACATGTTCCTTCGCACCCCATGGCCACTTTTTTTCCATCAACTTTTTGCGAGCATCCACAATTTATTTTTCATTTAATTTTTCTAAATACAATTTTAGGAGTTTTATTTCTATTATCTTGAATTTTATGAATTTTCAAATTTTCTTATTCTTTTTTAACATAACATAATGAATATAATTATTCATAAATATTTTAATAAATTGAAAATTTTGAAATTTTAAATATTGATATATTTTTGGATATGTGATCAAATCTTAATTTTAAATTAATATAATTTAAAAAACATTTCCATGGTGATAATTAATATTTAAAAAACTTTTTTGAAAACTACACTAAGCCTCAATAATAATCAATACTATACTAAGCCTTGACTATTGGAACGTTGGTGTCATACACCTTGAATTGATATAATATAGTAGATAATTATTTCCAAGTAGTAGTAGGAAATAAATGTTGATTAATACCAAGGAAGAAGTGTGACTAGTGGAAATTTTTACCTCCCCAACTTGCATTCAATGATAAAAGCACTAATCCACAAGGTGCAACCTGAAAAGGAACTTTGAGGATTGTCACCACTATCACCTAAGTAACCTATGCTCTTCACTTTTGGCTCTATCTCCTCTTGCTCAAGGGCGTATCCCTAGTATGATTACCAAAGCTAAACAATAAGGGACAAGCTGATATAAGAGAGTAGCTATAGTAAAACAATGTATGATATACTTTATAGAAAGAAATTGTGGTATATTTTTAAGAGGAATGTCAATCCAAGGTCTATAGAGTCAAACAATACAAACAAAGAGAGCTTGACATGATATGGAAGAAGACGTAGTCAAACCATCAATGATGTGTCATGACTAATCCAAGTAGATATTTTAGGTTATGAGATTAAATGAGGTTCCTTATACAAGATGCATCATCAACACTAAGAATATGTAGCCAATTATAGATAAAGTGAAACCATAGAGCATTAAAGGAAGGGCTATAACATGAGAATATAATGAAAATAACCAAGAGAGATACAACCTTAAAATGAATTGAAATCCCAAGCTATGAGTTACATCTCCAATAACAACCTCATAGGATGAAATTAATCATTAACATGTGTCACATTAAATATTTTATTATACCATAAATCTTCCTCAATGTCCACAATTACATCAAGAGCTAAGGAGGGTTTACAACCTCACTCTTAGTCTCTTCTTATGTTCCAAAATTTTACCTTCTAAATCTTATCCCATCAAGAACATATAATATCTACTCAACATGAACCAAAAATATCGAAGAGATAAGAAAAATGGAAAGAGAGCCTCACATATGCTTTCTTAAACCTTCAATTCTTCCTCCTACATGATCTTGAACAAATCTTAGAGGATTTTTCCCTATTAATTCAACCATGACAAATAATGATAAATATACTCTTTAAATATATTTATAGATCCATCTCCTTATTATAAAATGATAATTACTTGTGTCTAGATGCATTAATCTCTCCAATGGGAAACAGTTAAATATTATATTTATAACCTTCTCAACCACTTCTCCCCAAAATTATAGAAAAGACAGGTTTTAAATCCACTATTTTCTCCAAGCATGACCAAGTTAAATGCTTTCTATTTCATTGGGATCTTAAAGTTTTTATTAGTTGTTATGATATTCTGTTATGATCTTCGCCTAGATCTAGGTGCTTCTCATATTAAGTTTTCTTTGACTTAAAGGCCTAACGACCTACATAAAAGAAGATATTGTGTGGAAATGTGAACTTTATGGTATGGTTTCCTCCAAGCATATTCCAAGGGAGTGTAGAAATCCCTTAAGGATGACTATTGACCTTGCCAAATAAGAGGAATATGCTAGCTGTATCATTCTCCAAGGAAAAATTAATTAGAGTGGGACGTTTCACATTTTGAAAAAATATTTGTCATTGTTTCAATGTGCATTGGATGCCTCTATTAATGGATAGTTCTCTTCCTAGGTATATGTGGATGCAATAAACATATAATAAAACCTTTTAAATAACCAAAAGATAATGTTCGTTCCCTCTTACTTAATAAAAAAAACAACATATTGGTGTATGTAATTTCTATAGGCTAGAGGCTTCCTTAATCATGGTTGTATAATTATCTCTCGTCTTCTTTAATAGAAGGGGACATAAAATTGTATGGAAGGATTCATCCTTGTCTCCACATAATGGCCCTATATTTTCACTAATCAAAGAGATCACACATACCCGTCACACTAAAGGATAACCACTACAAACAAGATCATTGGCTTCATGAAGGAAAAGTTCCAAATATGAATTTGTAAATGCTAAATAGTACGACACCTTTTATCTATAGGGTGGCAAATTTTCTTAGTTGGAAGAGGATCAAACACCCAATCCTGGCAAATTTTCATAGTTGGAAGAGGATCAAACACCCAAATTAGCCTGACATGTCTGCTAAATTATTGTGGCTTCTAATGCTATGTGAAAAAATAGTGTAGAAAACAAGTGTTACAACATCATGCCCATTTCCTATAGGAATCCATTAGATTTCATCTAATATCTTGGAAAAAATCTCAATTTGGTCTACACATTGGCAAAGCTCCAAATATGATCAATCCTTATTTCTGAAGGTGTTGTCCAAGAAATTCAAACCTCCTTAATATGTATATTATTAGTTAATGATTAATCATAGTGTTCTTTTCAAAAAATATGTGACATCATATATTGAAATTAATGATAATCCCTTCCCTTTCAAAGTTACAACAGGTGGGATTTAAGAGACAATGAAAACTTCTATTTGTAGGCATTCAATACTAAGAACGTTGGAAATGAACCTTTACAAGGATCACATACTTGTGACCCAATTCTATAGACTATGGCTTGGTTTTTTAATTTTTCCATACAACAATCCATATCTCATTCAGGTTCATATATTGTCCTACCGCAATACCTAAAAAGAAATAAAGGATGCCATGGAAATAATGGCCATTAGTGTTTTACTATTATCTCAAATAGGAAGATTTCAAGTATGTATACATCACTTTTTCCAATCAATTTCCATTGTCCTAAATTTCTTCAAGAGCCATTTTTTACCAGCTTGATGATTGATACTTTTTTCTTTATGCAGAACATATTGTTTCCCATAATTTTGGAGTCTTTTCTCCGATTTAGCTTCTCTTCCTTTTAACCTCCAAGACTGAAATATCCTACAAAATGCTACTACAAACAAATTATGAAAAATGGTTGAATACTACTCCCCTCAAGATACCACATCATGTTATGAAGATACTAAAATAAGAGATCTTAATTCTTCTCTCGAATAGGAACTATTAATTCTATCCTAATTATCTCATATGAAAAGTTATGGGTTAAATATTGTTTGTGGAACTAACTCTGAGTGCCCATATTAACTTCCAGATGTAATAAACAAGTACTAAATTTGTCATCAAGGGAAAATATTTGTAAAGAATGAAAAACATGTTATTAGTATGTTCTAAATGTTGCATGTTTGAACAAGACTTATCACTAAATTTTGGACCTAGTATATGCCTAGAACACATAATTATAGATGTTATTGACTTTGTTAAAATTGTGCCTTTACTCACATATTTTACCAATTGAGTGTTCTCTATGTGCTTTTGACTCTCTGCATTGATTATGTCATGATCCAATCACTATTGATTATGTAAAATGTGCAGGAAATAATATTTGTTAGACGTATTCATGTGAAAACTTCATGAAAACTATGCACCTTCAACTGCTCCCTTGCATAATAAATTACAGTCATTTGGAATTCATCCAAATACTCTTTCACTCTTTCTTTCTTCTTTTTGAAGCTTGTGCACACACTGGTATTCAACATGTACCAACGTGTGATTTCAATATTTAACATATACACTACGTATCAATATTACACATGCACCACAAGTTTTTCTTCACACTCCCCAAATTTTAGTGTCTACACCCACACACCACTTTTTTCTACGCATTTTCAGCGCTGCACCCCGCAATGTCAAAATTTAGTTCACACACTTGCACATTCTTATTTTATGTGCACCATGGTCACACTGTAATTCCAAATTCGACCACTTACCAGTATGAATTTCCCCTATTGTTCCTGAGATCACACTTAAGCCTCAAAGAGTAATGTCAAGGCATAATGAATTTAAGGAATGTTTTAAAAGGTGCTTTTTCTTCCATTAATTATATAAGAATTAACCCTTAAATGAAATTAACAACTGAATGGGACAGAGGCCATGTTTCATCGTTTAAGTCCAGTAATAAAATCAAGTGATGAGAGAGAAATTTACAAAAATGTTAAACAAAATGAGGCATCAATGACAGATGATTATTACCTTGTTCACGATAGAAAAAAATATAGAATGCACCCTTGAAAGGATATAAGATACACTGATCCAAGTAGCTTGCAGGTCTTGTATTTACTAATAGCAAATACAGAGGAAAAACTGTTTGCTTATCAAATAACCGATAAAAAGTGATTACAATAGATGTTATACTAAATTCTAACCATTCACTTATCAAGGAGTGACATAAAGAAAACTAGAGATATGGAATACAAAAGAAGCACATAACCCAAACTGTACAAAATTTGGAATCCTTGTCTGCACTTGTATTAATACTCACAAAAGGATGAGTTTTCTTAGTTACAATACAACAAGAAGTAGCCTGTGTTAAGTCTTTAGACTATGTATTTATACAAAATGTTCTCAACCCTAAGCGGTTGGAATTCTCATAATTTGAAAAGAGTAAATATTACAATATGTGAAATTTGAAACATTTCACTTGCATATCGCCTATCTCTTCACCACATTGGAAGAGATGTTTCTTCTTATTGTTATCCAGCTCATAAATAGATGGTCTCTAATCATGATCTGAGTACATGATATTCCCACGTCATCTCATTTGTTCTCATACGTGTTGTCTTTCCTTTGCTCGACACATTGCACACATTTGCCTACGAACTACACCACCAATGTGGAAGGCTTTGTTGTGTCATTTTCCTCAAAAGTATATAACTTCTTTTCTAGGAGAGGCATCTTATCTTCCATTCTCCTATCTTATGAATATATAGACTGTAGTTGCAGACTAGGATTGACTATCCATTTATTAATCTGGGTAATATAAATTTGTTTCAACTACAAGATTTCAGCCCAAGCCTCTTCCATGTTTGTCTTGAAGTTAAGTTGATTTTTTGCTATGTCAACTTGCCCTAGGACTTCAGAGATATTATCTTTTTTGAGGCCCAGTGACTCTTTGTCGAGTGAATGAAATGCTTCTTCAAACGCTTTCTTCACCTCCTTAGCTAATATTTTACTTTCAACTATGTTAGCTTCTCAGGTTTTCAGTATTATATCACCTCAAGTTTGCTCAGAAAGAGAGAATATAGAGACCATGGTTACTTCCCCTTTTGCTGATGACACAACTGCCTCTTGGAAAGAAGCTCGAGCTGCAATGGCCTCTCTCTCCTTTAGGCCAATGTTATTTAAAGATTGGTCTACCACCCAATAATGGTTTTGGACAACTTCTATCTTAGTAAAAATACTTTTCTATGTTGTTTCCAGTTTCTCGCGCACCTCCACTGCCTGGTCTTGGAAAACCGCTATATCTACAGTTGTGTTCTCATTCAATTTTGTTTTGGCCTACAATTTCTTTACCAACTCTACCTGTTGAATGGCCCATTCTCTACTTGCATGTGCATTATTATGCATTTCATCGAGATTGAATTTGAGTTGTTGAATTTATTGTCTGTCACAGGCTCTAATATGCTCAAAACCCCTATTCATCTCATCTCTTACACTATGTTCCATTTTATTTAGTTGACATTGCAACTGACTTACCGGTAGGTCCTTCTACTTCAATTGTTCCTTCAAATTCCCAACTGAATACCGATTTGCTGTGGAAAAAGCTCCTAATGAGTCTGCCACTTCCATAGCGAAGTTTGCCTCTTCTAAGGCTTGTCCATCCAAAAGCACCTTGTGTTTCTTGACAGGTTCACCTTCCTTTCGATGTGTTTCTCTTTTTACTACAACTCTCCTCTTCTTGCTGAAGAAGAAGTCAGAAGGAGGCATCCCTTTGACTGAAATAGGAGTAAGATCTTCTATGAACACTACTTCAGTGCTTGGGTTCCCCTGACTGATCTGCAAAGGGATCAAAGACATAATAGGGTCACCTATTTGGGTGTTCTGTGGTTTCCATGTTGTATCAGTAATCAGCTTTTATGGTGTAGACAGGGATGCATCCTCTCCCTTTTTTATCAGAACTTCAGTCTGAGGATTTTTTTATCATCAAGTTGATTTGATGGTGCAGTATTTGCCATGTGTTTCAAAACCTCTGTTTTCACCAAATCTTCCTAAATGTTTATCCCACTAGAACTTCCTTCTTCTAACTTCCAGGTTCCGACTTCGTGTGTGGTTGGAGATGTCAAAACTTCTCCCTGTAAGACTTTGGGTAGACTGTTTCTTTGGTGTCTCTGAAAATTATGTAGCTCGACTAATTCGTTTGGAGCCAAAGTCTAGACTCATCACAACACCTCCTGATAAGATCTTGCCCCTCGAAATATCTCATCCTGTGGGGAATTTTCATGCTCATATCTCTTCAGATTGTAGAAAGCCATGTGATTTCCTATGACCTTATGTGGATTGTGTTTCTTGAATTCAATGTTTACAAGCTTAATGTCCTTTAGGGTCGCGACCTCTACCTTTGAGTGGCCAAAATAAAACAATGAAAAACTACCAACCTGCAAAGGAAAGGTGGGCCACACCTTTTTCTGCATTGCCTTGATCTCTTTACTCATTCCTCCTAGCACATTTTTATGTGCTACCTCTCGGCACACCAATCGATCTTGTAGGAACATTGGTAAGGCATGTGGAGGAACATAACATCCAAAGACCCTGATATAAGAGAAGTGTTTTTCAATGTACCAATCATATATCTTTCCTAGGTTAGCCACTATTTGGTTTGAAATCCTGGGTGGTGGGAAACCATATATAGCGATATGCATCGGCACCGACACATAGTTGCAGATTTCGTAGAAGAATTCCTTCACTTTATCCTCCCACGACTTGGAGTGATATAAATGTAACAATTTAGCATTGGTTGGAGTCCAACTCCAACTCATCAAAGGAATTGGCGTCATATAACAAACAACTTCCATGAGGTATGCCAACATGTAAAATGGGGTAGGTCATCCTTTGGCTTTCAATGAATGATATTCAGTGATTTCATTGGCCAAACTGTTTGATAATATCTTGGACCAATTGAAAGAAAAACCCTCTGCAACTTCATGCATGATCGGTACCCATGATAACAAGAAGTGAGAAGAGTTTTCTTTCTTGAAATGTCTACACAGCATCATGGCCACATACATCATATGGACATCTAGGGATGCAGTGGCATATATGTCATGGGTGTCTACTCTGAATTTCTCAGGACATGCCCACCAATCCTTGATCATGTCAGGGTAATTATTTACACCTTGTGGGCACTCTTATTCATCGAACTCCTTTAAGAAAGCGGCATTATAAATTTGTTTGAATGCTAGGGACAATTTGTACATCACCTGGATATGGTCTGGTCGGAAATATCCAACAACAACTTTCTATGAATTGTTGATGGTCCTGGTTGAAAAGTCAACGTTCTCTAAGGCCTAGCCTATCATGTCATTATATGACATGAGTCTCAACCGCATGTCTATCTTATACAACTCTGATTAGGCTATGTATTTGAGCTTCATCACCTGAGTTTCGATCCCCTCATAATCTGACTCTTCTGGACAGTTTCTTAGCTCATATTGTAGGATATCACAGACCTGTATCCAAGTTCTTATTGTCTCCATAGCTCTGGGCGATGTGTCCAAGAGGATATCTATGTTTTGGCTTGAGCTCTCATCGACCGCTTTCACCATTTTCTGCAGATCCATGATAGTAGTAAACTCATAACTGTGTTATCTGTCACAGAAAATGCACAAAACTTATTATTTTGCTAATCTTTCTCTGTGAAAATCGCGGATGGAATTCAGAATGCAATATCATTTTTTCCTTAAGTGCATCAATTTTTCATATACCTTCAATGACAATGTGTTTACTTCCCTTAATGAAAATATTTTGGGCGGTGATCCGAGATCTTATTTGAAATCATTTGCCCTATATCGACTATTAATGTCATTAATGTTTGGTAGTTTGTGATCGGGATATGCATAGATGAAATTTAAATTTATCCGAACTATGATTGAACGAAAAATTAACATGAGCTAATAGTGTTTAACCTGTTAATTAATCATATTTAACCTTAACTCTTTTCAAGCCTTCGGACCTTGGGGTATCCAATAACAGCTCGATATATGATTTCCAAAGCTCGAAACCATGAAGTGATTGATTATTCGCTAATTGTATTTAATCTTTAATTAACTTCGTTTAACGCTTAATACATTTCGAGAGTTCAGGTTTTGTGAGTTTAGGATGCGATGGATGGTGGATATCCGAACTCCGAGTATGCGAAGCATTAATTACCTTTAATTGAGATTAGTTTATTTAACCAAGGTTTAATATTTCAGGACTTTGGGTTTCCTAGATTTGCAAGTTAGATCTTCTATCGTTTTCCCAAAGGGCCTCTTCCTGCAATGACATGTTAGAGTTTAGGAAGGTATATGTGTATTAGGATCAAATTCTTTTCACGTATCAGGACTTTGAAGGTGGCACATGTTGAAACGCTTGAAGTACGAAACTTTGAAACTCGAAACTCTGAAGTATTCTTTAATGATTTGACTCTTTAACGAGTAGGTGGATCCATAAATCCTAAGAGATTAGGATTGTTGATTAGATGGAAGACTTCATCGACGGTGAGAATCAAGTGCACATTGTTTTTATTTTAAATAGGAAAGGAATCTATTTAAAGTCTAAAGTTTAGAAAAATATATGTGTTCCAACATAGGCTCCATCTAGGGATCACGTCTCCTTGCAAGATGCAGAAGAACTGTAGACCAAGTGCCTTTATTAGGTAAATGGATTCATTATTGGATTTCTTTGGAACACATTTGGAACATAATCAAAGTGAGAAAAAGAGTTTCGACCAAAACTTAGAAAACCTTAAAACACATCAAATCATGACCTTCAGTCAGGCTATTTGAAATTTCTCTTTCTTAAAAATGTATTCAGATTTTCTTAAGATAATCAAAGTAACTTTAGCTAGAATATCAAGTTTTGATCGATTTCGTTTGCATCAAGGTTAATTATATGTAACATAACTTCTTAGGGGGATCCCTCCTTGGTTCAGAATGTAAATATTACTGAAAAAGAATTAGATGTCAGAGTATATCATGTAGATATGTATGACATCCATACAGATATCATAGACATTGCTTGACTTCCAGCGAGCTTGTTCAGTACCCCGGTGAAGTTATCTACTTTTCCCATTGAATTTTCTTTCACCACTTCAATAAGTAATTTTTCATTTAAATTTTGAGATGAGGGCAATCATTTAATGAATTTATTTTCATCATCTCTCTTTTTCTTTGGGCAAAATGGGGGAAATCGATTTCTCGAATTTCCTTTCACCATTTGCTTTGGACTAGATGGGGGCAATCATTTTATGAATTTCCTTTCACCATCTATCTTATATTTTAATACATGAAGTGGGGGAAATCAATCTGTATGTAAGATACAAGGGATGATATTTGTTTAAGATATTCAAAAGAAAAGGTCTGTCATAATTTTTTAGTATACTCTGAAACTAATTTTCTCTCAATTGTCAATACACCTTCACCTATTGAGAAGATTTTATAGGGGATTTTAAATTAAGGGATCAACCTTGAGCGAACTAGTAATTTTAAACTGTATAAGAGAGCTAAAGTTATTAGGATTATCTTAAACATACTTTCTTTCAGTTAAATTGAGAGGCATATAAATTTTCGCCTAACATTGCTTTGAAGACATGTTTCTAAGTTTTCAGAGTTAAGGTGAAGTCTTTTCTCTTTATGAAGACTAGGGAGGGGTATTGAGAATCATAGGAAAATAAAGCTTCAGGATGGGCAAAATAAAACATAAATAATATTCAAATGTTCTGCTGCGAACAAGGTCAATCCCACACAATCTTGTTCATTGATTCTCCTATTTTCTTTAACGTCTTTTTATTCTTATTTTCTTCTTTCTTTTTATAAATTTTATTTCATTTTTTATTTTAATTTTAATTTTTTATCCAAACTCAGAGAAAATTTTTAGGATAAGGCCGTAGTTCTTATATTTCTCTGGTTTTTTATCAGGTAACAATATTTATATGGATGAGACTTCTTTCATATTTAGTGAGATCCCCTTGAAAATTTAACTTGGGTTAGTAGGGTAGAAGCTCATACCTCAGATTTTATTTACATTTTCAACCAAGTAAACCATTTATTTATCACCTGTTTTGAGAGAAAGCTAATGTCCTAAAACGTGAGTGTTGGTTTCTGATACATCCTTATCTCTCAGTTATCAACAAGTATTTTGCATAAAAATAAACATGTGAAATGTCAGAAACTTCAGAAAAGAACGAAACGATAGGTGTCACTTTTTTTTTTTTTTTTTTT
>JZKD02S0112936.1:51672-82081 GCA_000966675.3 Picea glauca
CAAATATTTTATCATATCAAGACATTTAACTTTTCTTGAATCAAAAGAATACAGATCTCAGTATGGTCTAGTAACCTCAAGACCTAGTTTTTCCATAATAACTTTGGGCTTTAAGTTGTGGGAGGCTCCATAATCCAACATACAGTTATGGAGTAGGTAATCATTCACAATCAACGTAATATAAAAAGGAGCAACCGGGTCTTTAGCATTTTCAATATGTGGACCAAACATTATTGTAGGTCTATCATATTATAAATTAATAGTATCTTCATGACTTTCAGCATCTGAGAAATTTATCATTTTGGCAATTTGTTTTCTATACATCGGATTTTTTTCTAATTCAACCAGGGGCACGAGAATTTTGATTTTATTAATTTCATTTTCCAGATTGAAAATTTCAATCATCTTTTTGGCCTGTCTGGTTGGGATCTTTGTTTCTCTTTTTTATTGTCTATTGGTTTGCATTCCTTTGGTTTAAACTGTCTTTGTCTTGGCAACTTGTGTTTCAGATGTTTTTTTTTTGGGCTTCTTTTGTTTCAATGGATGGTTAAGCTGCCTCATTTGTTTTACTTCTTGACAAGATCTTCCTTGGTGGAGCAGTTGTAGAATTTTTATCTCTAGGGATTAAATTATATTTTTGTTGAAGCTCGGCCATTATAGAGTCAACAATTCCTTGATAATCATATTCTCCCATATTATTTATACTTACCTTGTTTCCAAACAGTGGTTCTTGACCTAAAGACTTTTCGTAATCCTGTCAGGTTAGGTGAGGTTCTTGATCATTATCACTGAGATTATCAATATCTTCATCTAACCCCTCAAAGTCTTGTACATCATCACTTTGCATAACGTTTTATTTTTTAAAAGGGGCTTTGATTTTTTGATCCTCATTTTTTACTAGTCTTTGTTGGATCTGGGGATTGGTATTCCTTTTGAAATCTCTCCTAGAAAAAGGATCAGGTTTATCCTGGTCTGAATTCCATTCTGGAGATTTTTTTGGACAATTCTTTGATTATCTTAGCCATGTCATCCATTTTTTCCTCTGCTAACCTCCCAGATATGAAAGTTCCATCTTGTTCCCTAAATCGTTTGGTTTATTTGGTTCTTCTTTCAAACTTTGATTTCAGTTTACCTGATTCCATCATGTTCAACTCGATTTCGATGGTGTCATCCTGAATTCTTGTGAGGTCAACGGATCTCCTTTCCCTCAAACATAGAGCAAAGTCGGGCTCAAAATCCCCTGCAAAAGTCACCTTAGCTCTGGGCTATGAGGGTTTGACTTCTTTTGGGATCTTATGATAGAATTTATTAAACCTCTGGGTGAATTATAGGGCTGACTCAGAAGTCTTTTTCCTCAGAGCTCCAAACTTCGTTAGATAATACAAGTGATCTTTCTTTTCTCCCCATTTCCTTAAAAAGGCATTTTCTAGCATGTCATAAGATGTTATAGAACCTACCCGAATCCCTCGAAACTAGATTCTTACTTGACCTTCAAAAATTTTTACCAGAAGTCTTGAATAAACATCCTCATGCTCAATGCCGAGGATATCAGTGAATTGATAGAAAACGTTTATGTGCTCTGTGGAAGTTAAATCTGCCTCTCCCGTGAATTTTGGTAATTTCTTCATATAATTTTTTGGTAAATCATGAAGGACATGGGGAAGGACTAAAGGAGTGTATCTAGCTGCCACTTTGGCAAAAATCCTAGGGGGCGAAGGTGGTGGTCCTTGACCGCCTCCTCCTCCAGCACTGCCTCCGATGCCACCTCCTCTAACAACAACCATTTGATTTCGAGGGGATGAACTTCGGGAGTAAAAGAGAAGGTTTTCATAAACTGCTAGGGACCTTTCTACTGCCTCAGGATGAAGTGAAGGAGGTTTTGGAAACTGACCGTTAGGAGACAAAAATATTGAAAAGGGGGGAAAAGGGAAATGAGGATTGGTTTCTTCGAATTTACAGGATATAAAAATAGGAGAACCAACATGAGTTGAATCAGGGTAAGAGATATAGTCCTCAGAGTTTTTGGGAGCTAAAACCTTTACTTCCGGGACCAGTGGAATATCAATAAAAGCAGGTATCGAAAGGGATATTTTACCTTTACTAGTAAAGGTGGAATTTGAATCGATCTCGGCTTTAATCTTAGGTAGAACCAGCTTAGGTTTTATGGTTTCAACTGCAAGTTTCTCAGTTGATGTATCTCTGAAGTGGCTTTTTGTATAACCTTCTTGCGAGGTTGATTGTTCAAGTGGAGTCTTAGCATTAGTTTGCACAGTTTTGGGTTGGTAAACCTTACTTGTGGATGAAGTTGCCTGCTTAAGGTATCCCCTTGGTTTTAATATATTTTCAGGATCAGATACAGGTGTAGTCCGTTGATCATTTGGGTTCTTCCTGGTATTCTTTCTACCGAATGTCAGTTTATCTATAGTGGAGTCACCAAGTGAAAGATAAAATTTATCCTTATAAATGTATTCAATCTTTGTTCACTATCAAAGAGAGAAACTTACCATGTTGTTCTCCCAAGGAAAAATAACTTTGTTTCTTCATCCCCAACAACGACGCCAAAAATATGTTGTTCTTGAGATTACACTTAAGGCTCAAAGGGTAATGTCAAGGCATCATGAATTTAAGGAATGTTATAAAAGGTGATTTTTCTTCCATTAATTATATAAGAATTAACCCTTAAATGAAATTAATAATTGAATAGGACAGAGGCCATGTTTCGCTGTATGAGTCAAGCAATAAAATCAAGTGATGCGAGAGAAATTTACAAAACTATTAAATAAAATGAGGTATCAATGAAAAAGGTAATATTCATCATAATTTGAAAATAGTAAATATTACAATATGTGAAATTTGAAATGTTTCACTTGCATCTACCCTGTCTCTTCGCCATGTTGGCATAGACGTTTCTTCTTCTTGTTCTCCAGCTCAAAAAACAGCTAGTCTCTAATCATGATTTGAGTACATGATATGCCCACATCATCGCTTTTTTCCTAGATGCGCTGGCTTTCCTTTTCTCGACACATTGCAAACATTTTCCTACGAACTACACCACCAATCTGGAAGGCTCTATTGTGTCATTCACCTCAAAAATATATAAATTATTTTCTAAGCGAGGAAGCCTATCTTCCATTCTCTTTTCTTATGAAGATGTAGACTGTAGCTGCATACGAGGATTGACTATCCACTTATTAATCTGGGTAAATATCAATTTGTTTCAACAACAAGATATCAACCCGAGCCTCTTCCATGTTTGTCTTGAAGTTAAGTTGATTTTTTGCTATGTTAAATTTCCCTAGGACTTCAGAGATATTATATTTTTTGAGGCCTAGTGACTCTTTGTCGAGTGAATGAAATGCTTCTTCACAAGCTTTCTTCACCTCCCTAGCTAATATTTTAATTTCAACTATGTTAGCTTCCCAGATTTTCAATATTATATCGGCTCGAGTTTGATTAGAAAGAGACAATCTAGAGACCATGGTTACTTCCTCTTTTGCTGATGACACAACTGTCTCCTAGAAAGAATCTCCAGCTACAATGGCCTCTCTCTCCTTTAGGCCAATGTTATTTAAAGATTGGTCTACCACTAGATAATCATTTTGGACAGCTTATATCTTAGTAAAAAGTCTTTGATGTGTTGTTTCTAGTTTCTCATGCACCTCCAATGTCTGGGCTTGGAAACCCACCATTTCTACAATTGTGTTCTCAGTCAAGTTTATTTTGGCTTGCAGTTGTTTTAGCAACCCTCCCTATTGAATGGCCCATTCTCTACTTGTTTGTGAATTCTTATGCATTTCATCGACACTGAATTTGAGTTGTTGAATTTCCTGTCTGTCATAGGCTCTAATCTTTTCGAAACCCCTATTCATCTCATCTCTTACACTATGTTCCATTGTCTTTAGTTGACATTGCAACTGACTTATCAATAGGTCCTTTTTCTTCAATTATTCCTTCAAATTTCCAACTGAATACCAATTTGATGTGGCAAAATCTCCTAATGAGCCTACCACTTCCATATCAAAGCCTACCTCTTCTAAGGATTGTCCATCCAAAATCACCCTGTGTTTCTTGACAGGTACATCTTCCTTTTGGTGTGTTTCTCTTTTTACTACAACTCTCCTCTTATTTTTGAAGAAGAAGTTGGAAGGAGGCATATCTTTGACCAAAATAGGAGTAAGATATTCTATGAACACTACTTCGGCGCTTGGGTTCCCCTGACTGATCTGCAAAGGGGTCAAAGACATAATAGGTTAACCTATTTGGGTGGTCTGTGGTTTCCCTTCTGTATCAGTAGCCGACCTTTTTGGAGTAGACAATGATGCATCCTCTCCCTTTTTTATCATAACTTCAGTCTGAGCCTTCTTTTGATCATCAGGTTGATTTGATGGTGCAGTATTTGTTGTCTATGTCAAAACCTCAGTTTTCATCAAATCTTCCTGAATTTTTAGTCCACTGGAACTTCCTACTTATAACTTCTAGGTTCCAACTTCATGTGTGGCTGGAGATGTTGGAACTTCTCCCTGCAAGACTTTGGGTAGACTGTTTCTTTGGTGTCTCTGAAAATTATGTAGCTCGGCTAATTTGTTTGGAGCCAGAGTCTAGACTCGGCTATACACCTCCTAATAATATCTTACCCCTCAGAATATCTCATCCTGTGTGGAATTTTCATGCTCATATATCTTTAGATTGTACAGATCCATGTGATTTCCTATGACCTTATTTTGATCATGTTTCTTGAATTCAATGTTTACAAGATTAATTTCCTTTAGGGTCGCGGCCTCTACCTTTGAGTGGCCAAAATATAATAGTGAAAAAGTACCAACCTGCAAAGGAAATGTGGGCCACACCTTTTTCTACACTGCCTTGAGCTCTTTACTGATTCCTCCTAGCACAGTTTGATGTGCTACCTCTCGGCACACCAATCGATCTAGTAGGAAAGTTGGTAAGGAATGTGGAGGAACAGAACATCCAAAGACCCTGATATAAGAGAAGTGTTCTTCAATGTACCAATCAATTATCTTTCCTAGGTTAGCCACTATCTGGTCTAAAATACTGTGGGGTGGGTAACTGTATATAGCGGTATGCATCGAAACCACCACATAGTTGCAAATTTCATAGAAGAATTCCTTCTCTTTATGCTCCCACAGCTTGGAGTGATATAAATGTATCGGTTAAGAACTGGTCAAAGTCTAGCTCTAGCCCATCAAAGGAAATGGAGTCATATAACAAATGAAATCCATGAGGTATGCTGACATGTAAAATATGGCAAGTCGTTCTTTGGCTTTCAATGATTGATATTTAGTGATTTCCTTGGCCAAATTGTCTGATAATATCTTGGCACAATTGAAATAAAATCCCTTTGCAACTTCATGCATGATCGGTACCCATCATAACAGGAAGTGAGCAAAGTTTTCTTTCCTGAAAAGTCTACACAACATCATGGCCACATACATCATATGGACATCTAGGGATGCAATGGCGTATATGTCGTGGGTGACTTCTTTTAATTTCTATGGGCATACCGACCAATCCTTGATCAAGTCAGGGTAATTATTTACACCTTTTGGGCACTCTTCTTCATTTAACTCCTTTAAGAAAGCGACATTATAACTGTTTTTGAATGATGGGGACAATATGTACATCATGTGGATATGGTCTGATCAGAAAGATCCAACAACAACTTTATGTGAATTGTGGATGGTCCTGGTCGAGACGTCGACGTTCTTTAAGGCACAACCTATCATTTTGTTATATGGCATGAGTCTCAGTCGTGTGGATATCTTATGTAGCTCTGATTGGGCTACATATTTGATCTTCATCACCTGAGTTTCGGTCCCCTCATAATTTGACTCTTATGGACAGTTGTTCAACTCATATTGTAGGATATCACAGACCTGTGTCCAAGTTCATATGGTCTCCACATCTCTCAATGATGTGTCTGAGAGGATATCTGTGTTCTGGCTCGAGCTCTCACTAGCCACTTTAACCATTTTCTGCGAAGCCATGATAGTAGTAAACTCAGAACTGTGTTACCTTTCATAGAAAATGCGCAAAACTTATTATCTTGCTAAGCCTACTCTATGAAAAGCACGAATGGAATTCAGAATGCAATATCTTTTTTTCCTTAAGTGCATCAATTTTGTGTATACCTTCACTAACAATTTGTTTACTTCCCTTAATGAAAAGATTTTGGGTGGTCATCGAAGATCGTATTTGAAATCATTTGCCCTAGATCGATTATTAATGTCATTAATGTTTAGTAGTTCGTGACCGGGATATGCATAGATGAAATTTGAATTTACCTGAGCTATGATTCAACGAAAAATTAGCATGAGCTAATAGTGTTTAACCTGTTAATTAATCATATTTAACCTTAACTCTTTTTGGGCCTTCAGACCTCAGGGTATCCGATAACAACTTGATAAATGATTTCCGAAGCTCAAAACCACAGAGTGATTGATTATTTGCTAATTGTATTTAATCTTTAATTAACTCCATTTAACACTTAATACATTTTGAGAGTTTGGGTTTCATGATTTTAGGATGCGATGGATGGTGGATATCCAAACTCCGAGTATGTGAAGCTATTAATTACCTTTAATTGAGATTAGTTTATTTAACCAAGTTTTAATATTTTGGGACTTCACGTTTCATAGATTTGCAAGTTAGATCTTTTGTCATTTTCCCGAAGGGCCGCTTCCCGCAGTGACGTGTTAAAGTTTAGGAAGGTATACATGTATAGGGTGACTAGGATCGAATTATTTTTGCGTATCAGGACTTTGAAGGTGGGGCATGTTGAAACGCCTGAAGTACGAAACTCTGAAGTATTCTTTAATGATTTGACTCTTTAACGAGTAGGCGGCTCCATAACTCCTAAGAGATTAGGATCATTGATTATATGGAAGACTTCATCGAAGGTGAGAATCAAGCACACGTTTTTTTTATTTTAAATGGGAAACAAATCTATTTAAAGTCTAAAGTTTAGAAAAATATATGTGTTCCAACATCTCCTTAAGTAGATAGTCGGCCCATGCAATCTCAGTGTTGAAACTAGAGCTCTGATACCAATATGTAATGTACTCATCCTCCTATTTGAGTCCCATTACCACATTGTAACGTCTCCACTACTACAAAATCCCTAAAATACAGCTTTGATACCAATTTGTAACATACCCGGCCTCCTAGTTGAGTCATGTTACTACATTGTAACGTCTCCACTACTACAAACTACCTAAAATAATACTTTGATACCAATTTGTAACGTCCCTCATAACCATCACTAACAAAATGCTCTTATACCAATCTGTAACATCCCCAGCCTACTGTTGAGCAATGCCACCCCAAAAATTTAGTGCGCAGATTCTACACTAGTTATAATAGTGGAATTAACACATAATACAACTACGCACACATTCATTCAAAGCATACAAAAATTAGTGTGCATGTAACTACTATGAACAGATGGTTACTACTGTGTGTGCAACCATTCTGGCACCGCACGTAGATTCAGTTCTCCTTGTGCACGAACTACTTCATCGTGCGCACAACAATTCTAGCCTCTTGCATGCATGGATTATTTCCCTATGCACACAACAATTCTAGACTCACCTCAAAAAATCATGACCATTATTAAAAAGTTAACTAATAGGAATACTTGATAACTATCATACTCTTCATGTGCGACAACAAATACTGAATAAAAACATCATTATTTACATGTGCAAACAACATAATATAGAATAATGACAATTGATCATATGCAACATCATACATGAAATAAACCCATATCATATACAGATAATTAAGCACATGGTAATTCATACATCCACATAAACGACACTTATATTTTATAAAGAGTCACCAACTACACGCATAGCTGAGACGTTCCTCCTATCCATAGACTCTATTGCTCATAAAATTTCAATAACAAGTCACCCCCTAACTGGGGCTTAAACTCCACCAGGGAAAAAGGATTCCTAATGCCAAGCTAAGGTATGATAATTAGCAGAATTTCTCAGTCCAAGGTGCCCAACTGTTGCGACTAGACTACAGTCTCTCATTCCCCACATTTCTGTTCCACGAAAGGAAGCATTCCCCTTCTCTTCTCAACACTCCCTCGACTGCCCCCACTTCCCTTCCAACACTTCAGCAACAGGACAGAAAGGAAATATCATATCCCTGTAACTAATTCCTAGCGCACCATGGAACAATTCCTAACAAATCTCGAATCTGGAGAGAATTCTCACGTGCCTAAAAGCTTTCTTCTTTGATGGAAAATCTCTCACCTGGAGAGAATTCTCACGGACCTGACAACCTGCCTCTTTAACAACAAAGACTCTGGTTACTAGATGGAAACCCCTTTCTAATATTTTCTCTGCAGATAAGGTAATGGTCATCGCTAGTTCAGATGGTCCAACCAATAAACAAAATGAGTGAATCTTCCCCAAAATACACTAAGGTTCAACCATATATTTTCATGGTCATAACTAGACACTTGTCACCTTCAGAATTATCTTTAGCCACTTGGTGACTCATTCTCATCCCTCGAGAACTTAGGATAAATAAATATCCATAAATTATACTTTTTGGAAATATTAATAAAATATTCCCTTTGACTTAAGACCCCTTAGCTTAGCCCCTCTCATAAACTCTTAACCCCCTTTTCCCGTTTTGGTGGATTTTAGCCCCCTTGTCTCTTTTTGTTTGATTGGTATGCGCACAATGATGTGATTTTATTAATAGTTTGAGTGTGATTACATTTTACAAGTATAGGTGCACTAACCTTTTTGCATCCCAGCTCACTAGCCTAATAACCACACATGCCCTCCATCCTCAAATACACACACACACACATATATAACTCGGTCTGATGCACATTTCAAGGTAATCCTTGTGCACTTACTTAGGTGCACGCAACACTATGGAACGTGCGCACCCTTCCCTTGATGTGAAATTCACATGCACTTACTCAGTTGTGCGTAACACTATGGAATATGCCTCTTTCTTTGGAAATTAATACTCATGCACTACTTAGGTGCGTGAAAAACTAAACCAAAACTTGGTTCCAATGAATCACCAACCTATATGTACATTTACATTTTTATTTATAATTTGGATTCGGATTAGGGGTATTACACTTGTTTCCAATGCCTCTCATTCATGTGTATAGTCGTTTATGCTTCCTTTATGTTTAATATGCAAGGAACTTGTTATATAGGTCATCGTCCTCTTCATCATGAAACATTTTTAGTAGGGTAGTTGTGAAGCTTTTCCAATGGAAGGAATGAGCATCACACTTTCTGGACCACCATAGGAATCATTCATAATCTTCTCCTTATAAAGTATTGGATGTTTTCATTATTTTTTCTCGTTCACCCAGTGGAGGGTTTGATTAAAAAATATTTTCCATATTGTTGATCCAAACGACATCTCTTCTATGGTCCTTGATGTCCTATTTTGGTAACTACTTTTTAAATTATCTCTGGTATTTCCTGGTGTCCCTTATCCTCTAAATTTTGTGATCTGGGACTTTATGATGGTCTTCGAAAGGTTAAAGGTTTTGTGCATAATGTGTCCATTCATTTGGTTAATTGATCAATTCTCTCAATCTATTCATTAAGCATCCTTGTACTCCTGTCCTTATCGGCACCCCTCATTCTTAAATAGCTTTTCCATCACTCCTCATATGTGTTTATTGTCATGTCAATTTTTTCTTCTTTTTGTAATAATTTATCGGTTTTTTCCAACATTGTTTTTTGTCCTTCGTTGAATTTGTCCCAACTCTTCTCGATTTTACCAAGACAATACTTATTGTTGTTGACTTCATCTCTATATTTGGTTGTGTCCACTTTAATTCGTTGTTGTTTACCATTTTTAGGGGTTAACCTTGTTTATCGTAAAACCCACTTGTGTGTGTGTGTGTGTGTGTATTAACTCTTTAAATTTTCACTTTATACACTATATAAAGTTATTTTATTTGATTAATTAGTAAGTTGTATTTTTGGAGTTTGGTCAACTTAATAATTAAAAAAATAAAATTGATTTAAAGGGGTGTGACTTTATAAAAAGTCATGAATGAATTTTAAAAAAGAAAAAATGACTTTGGGGGGAAAGGTGGGGTGGGGGGGTTATGGGTTGTACAGATCGAGGGAGAGGGAGACCACACACAGATCGATGGGGGAAAACAGAAGGTACAGTGGATAGGAATATGTACAACGACGATATTTGTGGCATCAATCGGATTTGGCGGACGGGTATAGATTGTGGCAGTTGGAGAACTATAGGACGGGGGTGGTACAACTGAAAACAATATAAAAATAGCANCAAATATTTTATCATATCAAGACATTTAACTTTTCTTGAATCAAAAGAATACAGATCTCAGTATGGTCTAGTAACCTCAAGACCTAGTTTTTCCATAATAACTTTGGGCTTTAAGTTGTGGGAGGCTCCATAATCCAACATACAGTTATGGAGTAGGTAATCATTCACAATCAACGTAATATAAAAAGGAGCAACCGGGTCTTTAGCATTTTCAATATGTGGACCAAACATTATTGTAGGTCTATCATATTATAAATTAATAGTATCTTCATGACTTTCAGCATCTGAGAAATTTATCATTTTGGCAATTTGTTTTCTATACATCGGATTTTTTTCTAATTCAACCAGGGGCACGAGAATTTTGATTTTATTAATTTCATTTTCCAGATTGAAAATTTCAATCATCTTTTTGGCCTGTCTGGTTGGGATCTTTGTTTCTCTTTTTTATTGTCTATTGGTTTGCATTCCTTTGGTTTAAACTGTCTTTGTCTTGGCAACTTGTGTTTCAGATGTTTTTTTTTTGGGCTTCTTTTGTTTCAATGGATGGTTAAGCTGCCTCATTTGTTTTACTTCTTGACAAGATCTTCCTTGGTGGAGCAGTTGTAGAATTTTTATCTCTAGGGATTAAATTATATTTTTGTTGAAGCTCGGCCATTATAGAGTCAACAATTCCTTGATAATCATATTCTCCCATATTATTTATACTTACCTTGTTTCCAAACAGTGGTTCTTGACCTAAAGACTTTTCGTAATCCTGTCAGGTTAGGTGAGGTTCTTGATCATTATCACTGAGATTATCAATATCTTCATCTAACCCCTCAAAGTCTTGTACATCATCACTTTGCATAACGTTTTATTTTTTAAAAGGGGCTTTGATTTTTTGATCCTCATTTTTTACTAGTCTTTGTTGGATCTGGGGATTGGTATTCCTTTTGAAATCTCTCCTAGAAAAAGGATCAGGTTTATCCTGGTCTGAATTCCATTCTGGAGATTTTTTTGGACAATTCTTTGATTATCTTAGCCATGTCATCCATTTTTTCCTCTGCTAACCTCCCAGATATGAAAGTTCCATCTTGTTCCCTAAATCGTTTGGTTTATTTGGTTCTTCTTTCAAACTTTGATTTCAGTTTACCTGATTCCATCATGTTCAACTCGATTTCGATGGTGTCATCCTGAATTCTTGTGAGGTCAACGGATCTCCTTTCCCTCAAACATAGAGCAAAGTCGGGCTCAAAATCCCCTGCAAAAGTCACCTTAGCTCTGGGCTATGAGGGTTTGACTTCTTTTGGGATCTTATGATAGAATTTATTAAACCTCTGGGTGAATTATAGGGCTGACTCAGAAGTCTTTTTCCTCAGATCTCCAAACTTCGTTAGATAATACAAGTGATCTTTCTTTTCTCCCCATTGCCTTAAAAAGGCATTTTCTAGCATGTCATAAGATGTTATAGAACCTACCTGAATCCCTCGAAACCAGATTCTTACTTGACCTTCAAAAAATTTTACCAGAAGTCTTGAATAAACATCCTCACGCTCAATGCCGAGGATATCAGTGAATTGATCAAAAACGTTTATGTGCTCTGTGGAAGTTAAATCTGCCTCTCCCGTGAATTTTGGTAATTTCTTCATTTAATTTTTTGGTAAATCATGAAGGACATGGGGAAGGACTAAAGGAGTGTATCTAGCTGCCACTTTGGAAAAAATCCTAGGGGGCGAAGGTGGTGGTCCTTGACCGCCTCCTCCTCCAGCACTGCCTCTGATGCCACCTCCTCTAACAACAACCATTTGATTTCGAGGGGACGAACTTCGGGAGTAAAAGAGAAGGTTTTCATAAACTGCTAGGGACCTTTCTACTACCTCAAGATGAAGTGAAGGAGGTTTTGGAAACTGACCATTAGGAGACAAAAATATTGAAAAGGGGGGAAAAGGCAAATGAGGATTGGTTTCTTCGAATTTACAGGATATAAAAATAGGAGAACCAACATGAGTTGAATCAGGGTAAGAGATATAGTCCTCAGAGTTTTTGGGAGCTAAAACCTTTACTTTCGGGACGATTGGAATATCAATAAAAGCAGGTATCGAAAGGGATATTTTACCTTTACTAGTAAAGGCGGAATTTGAATCGATCTCGGCTTTAATCTTAGGTAGAACCAGCTTAGGTTTTATGGTTTCAAATGCAAGTTTCTCAGTTGATGTATCTCTGAAGTGGCTTTGTGTATAACCTTCTTGCGAGGTTGATTGTTCAAGTGGAGTCTTAGTATTAGTTTGCACAGTTTTGGGTTGGTAAACCTTACTTGTGGATGAAGTTGTCTGCTTAAGGTATCCCCTTGGTTTTAATATATTTTCAGGATCAGATACAGGTGTAGTCCGTTGATCATTTGGGTTCTTCCTAGTATTCTTTCTACCGAATGTCAGTTTATCTATAGTGGAGTCACCAAGTGAAAGATAAAATTTATCCTTATAAATGTATTCAATCTTTGTTCACTATCAAAGAGAGAAACTTACCATGTTGTTCTCCCAAGGAAAAATAACTTTGTTTCTTCATCCCCAACAACGACGCCAAAAATATGTTGTTCTTGAGATTACACTTAAGGCTCAAAGGGTAATGTCAAGGCATCATGAATTTAAGGAATGTTATAAAAGGTGATTTTTCTTCCATTAATTATATAAGAATTAACCCTTAAATGAAATTAATAATTGAATAGGACAGAGGCCATGTTTCGCTGTATGAGTCAAGCAATAAAATCAAGTGATGCGAGAGAAATTTACAAAACTATTAAATAAAATGAGGTATCAATGAAAAAGGTAATATTCATCATAATTTGAAAATAGTAAATATTACAATATGTGAAATTTGAAATGTTTCACTTGCATCTACCCTGTCTCTTCGCCATGTTGGCATAGACGTTTCTTCTTCTTGTTCTCCAGCTCAAAAAACAGCTAGTCTCTAATCATGATTTGAGTACATGATATGCCCACATCATCGCTTTTTTCCTAGATGCGCTGGCTTTCCTTTTCTCGACACATTGCAAACATTTTCCTACGAACTACACCACCAATCTGGAAGGCTCTATTGTGTCATTCACCTCAAAAATATATAAATTATTTTCTAAGCGAGGAAGCCTATCTTCCATTCTCTTTTCTTATGAAGATGTAGACTGTAGCTGCATACGAGGATTGACTATCCACTTATTAATCTGGGTAAATATCAATTTGTTTCAACAACAAGATATCAACCCGAGCCTCTTCCATGTTTGTCTTGAAGTTAAGTTGATTTTTTGCTATGTTAAATTTCCCTAGGACTTCAGAGATATTATATTTTTTGAGGCCTAGTGACTCTTTGTCGAGTGAATGAAATGCTTCTTCACAAGCTTTCTTCACCTCCCTAGCTAATATTTTAATTTCAACTATGTTAGCTTCCCAGATTTTCAATATTATATCGGCTCGAGTTTGATTAGAAAGAGACAATCTAGAGACCATGGTTACTTCCTCTTTTGCTGATGACACAACTGTCTCCTAGAAAGAATCTCCAGCTACAATGGCCTCTCTCTCCTTTAGGCCAATGTTATTTAAAGATTGGTCTACCACTAGATAATCATTTTGGACAGCTTATATCTTAGTAAAAAGTCTTTGATGTGTTGTTTCTAGTTTCTCATGCACCTCCAATGTCTGGGCTTGGAAACCCACCATTTCTACAATTGTGTTCTCAGTCAAGTTTATTTTGGCTTGCAGTTGTTTTAGCAACCCTCCCTATTGAATGGCCCATTCTCTACTTGTTTGTGAATTCTTATGCATTTCATCGACACTGAATTTGAGTTGTTGAATTTCCTGTCTGTCATAGGCTCTAATCTTTTCGAAACCCCTATTCATCTCATCTCTTACACTATGTTCCATTGTCTTTAGTTGACATTGCAACTGACTTATCAATAGGTCCTTTTTCTTCAATTATTCCTTCAAATTTCCAACTGAATACCAATTTGATGTGGCAAAATCTCCTAATGAGCCTACCACTTCCATATCAAAGCCTACCTCTTCTAAGGATTGTCCATCCAAAATCACCCTGTGTTTCTTGACAGGTACATCTTCCTTTTGGTGTGTTTCTCTTTTTACTACAACTCTCCTCTTATTTTTGAAGAAGAAGTTGGAAGGAGGCATATCTTTGACCAAAATAGGAGTAAGATATTCTATGAACACTACTTCGGCGCTTGGGTTCCCCTGACTGATCTGCAAAGGGGTCAAAGACATAATAGGTTAACCTATTTGGGTGGTCTGTGGTTTCCCTTCTGTATCAGTAGCCGACCTTTTTGGAGTAGACAATGATGCATCCTCTCCCTTTTTTATCATAACTTCAGTCTGAGCCTTCTTTTGATCATCAGGTTGATTTGATGGTGCAGTATTTGTTGTCTATGTCAAAACCTCAGTTTTCATCAAATCTTCCTGAATTTTTAGTCCACTGGAACTTCCTACTTATAACTTCTAGGTTCCAACTTCATGTGTGGCTGGAGATGTTGGAACTTCTCCCTGCAAGACTTTGGGTAGACTGTTTCTTTGGTGTCTCTGAAAATTATGTAGCTCGGCTAATTTGTTTGGAGCCAGAGTCTAGACTCGGCTATACACCTCCTAATAATATCTTACCCCTCAGAATATCTCATCCTGTGTGGAATTTTCATGCTCATATATCTTTAGATTGTACAGATCCATGTGATTTCCTATGACCTTATTTTGATCATGTTTCTTGAATTCAATGTTTACAAGATTAATTTCCTTTAGGGTCGCGGCCTCTACCTTTGAGTGGCCAAAATATAATAGTGAAAAAGTACCAACCTGCAAAGGAAATGTGGGCCACACCTTTTTCTACACTGCCTTGAGCTCTTTACTGATTCCTCCTAGCACAGTTTGATGTGCTACCTCTCGGCACACCAATCGATCTAGTAGGAAAGTTGGTAAGGAATGTGGAGGAACAGAACATCCAAAGACCCTGATATAAGAGAAGTGTTCTTCAATGTACCAATCAATTATCTTTCCTAGGTTAGCCACTATCTGGTCTAAAATACTGTGGGGTGGGTAACTGTATATAGCGGTATGCATCGAAACCACCACATAGTTGCAAATTTCATAGAAGAATTCCTTCTCTTTATGCTCCCACAGCTTGGAGTGATATAAATGTATCGGTTAAGAACTGGTCAAAGTCTAGCTCTAGCCCATCAAAGGAAATGGAGTCATATAACAAATGAAATCCATGAGGTATGCTGACATGTAAAATATGGCAAGTCGTTCTTTGGCTTTCAATGATTGATATTTAGTGATTTCCTTGGCCAAATTGTCTGATAATATCTTGGCACAATTGAAATAAAATCCCTTTGCAACTTCATGCATGATCGGTACCCATCATAACAGGAAGTGAGCAAAGTTTTCTTTCCTGAAAAGTCTACACAACATCATGGCCACATACATCATATGGACATCTAGGGATGCAATGGCGTATATGTCGTGGGTGACTTCTTTTAATTTCTATGGGCATACCGACCAATCCTTGATCAAGTCAGGGTAATTATTTACACCTTTTGGGCACTCTTCTTCATTTAACTCCTTTAAGAAAGCGACATTATAACTGTTTTTGAATGATGGGGACAATATGTACATCATGTGGATATGGTCTGATCAGAAAGATCCAACAACAACTTTATGTGAATTGTGGATGGTCCTGGTCGAGACGTCGACGTTCTTTAAGGCACAACCTATCATTTTGTTATATGGCATGAGTCTCAGTCGTGTGGATATCTTATGTAGCTCTGATTGGGCTACATATTTGATCTTCATCACCTGAGTTTCGGTCCCCTCATAATTTGACTCTTATGGACAGTTGTTCAACTCATATTGTAGGATATCACAGACCTGTGTCCAAGTTCATATGGTCTCCACATCTCTCAATGATGTGTCTGAGAGGATATCTGTGTTCTGGCTCGAGCTCTCACTAGCCACTTTAACCATTTTCTGCGAAGCCATGATAGTAGTAAACTCAGAACTGTGTTACCTTTCATAGAAAATGCGCAAAACTTATTATCTTGCTAAGCCTACTCTATGAAA
Organism: Picea glauca; assembly: GCA_000966675.3. Lineage (NCBI taxonomy): Eukaryota > Viridiplantae > Streptophyta > Pinopsida > Pinales > Pinaceae > Picea > Picea glauca. The sequence continues at coordinate 68,082 of JZKD02S0112936.1, forward strand.
AGCACGAATGGAATTCAGAATGCAATATCTTTTTTTCCTTAAGTGCATCAATTTTGTGTATACCTTCACTAACAATTTGTTTACTTCCCTTAATGAAAAGATTTTGGGTGGTCATCGAAGATCGTATTTGAAATCATTTGCCCTAGATCGATTATTAATGTCATTAATGTTTAGTAGTTCGTGACCGGGATATGCATAGATGAAATTTGAATTTACCTGAGCTATGATTCAACGAAAAATTAGCATGAGCTAATAGTGTTTAACCTGTTAATTAATCATATTTAACCTTAACTCTTTTTGGGCCTTCAGACCTCAGGGTATCCGATAACAACTTGATAAATGATTTCCGAAGCTCAAAACCACAGAGTGATTGATTATTTGCTAATTGTATTTAATCTTTAATTAACTCCATTTAACACTTAATACATTTTGAGAGTTTGGGTTTCATGATTTTAGGATGCGATGGATGGTGGATATCCAAACTCCGAGTATGTGAAGCTATTAATTACCTTTAATTGAGATTAGTTTATTTAACCAAGTTTTAATATTTTGGGACTTCACGTTTCATAGATTTGCAAGTTAGATCTTTTGTCATTTTCCCGAAGGGCCGCTTCCCGCAGTGACGTGTTAAAGTTTAGGAAGGTATACATGTATAGGGTGACTAGGATCGAATTATTTTTGCGTATCAGGACTTTGAAGGTGGGGCATGTTGAAACGCCTGAAGTACGAAACTCTGAAGTATTCTTTAATGATTTGACTCTTTAACGAGTAGGCGGCTCCATAACTCCTAAGAGATTAGGATCATTGATTATATGGAAGACTTCATCGAAGGTGAGAATCAAGCACACGTTTTTTTTATTTTAAATGGGAAACAAATCTATTTAAAGTCTAAAGTTTAGAAAAATATATGTGTTCCAACATCTCCTTAAGTAGATAGTCGGCCCATGCAATCTCAGTGTTGAAACTAGAGCTCTGATACCAATATGTAATGTACTCATCCTCCTATTTGAGTCCCATTACCACATTGTAACGTCTCCACTACTACAAAATCCCTAAAATACAGCTTTGATACCAATTTGTAACATACCCGGCCTCCTAGTTGAGTCATGTTACTACATTGTAACGTCTCCACTACTACAAACTACCTAAAATAATACTTTGATACCAATTTGTAACGTCCCTCATAACCATCACTAACAAAATGCTCTTATACCAATCTGTAACATCCCCAGCCTACTGTTGAGCAATGCCACCCCAAAAATTTAGTGCGCAGATTCTACACTAGTTATAATAGTGGAATTAACACATAATACAACTACGCACACATTCATTCAAAGCATACAAAAATTAGTGTGCATGTAACTACTATGAACAGATGGTTACTACTGTGTGTGCAACCATTCTGGCACCGCACGTAGATTCAGTTCTCCTTGTGCACGAACTACTTCATCGTGCGCACAACAATTCTAGCCTCTTGCATGCATGGATTATTTCCCTATGCACACAACAATTCTAGACTCACCTCAAAAAATCATGACCATTATTAAAAAGTTAACTAATAGGAATACTTGATAACTATCATACTCTTCATGTGCGACAACAAATACTGAATAAAAACATCATTATTTACATGTGCAAACAACATAATATAGAATAATGACAATTGATCATATGCAACATCATACATGAAATAAACCCATATCATATACAGATAATTAAGCACATGGTAATTCATACATCCACATAAACGACACTTATATTTTATAAAGAGTCACCAACTACACGCATAGCTGAGACGTTCCTCCTATCCATAGACTCTATTGCTCATAAAATTTCAATAACAAGTCACCCCCTAACTGGGGCTTAAACTCCACCAGGGAAAAAGGATTCCTAATGCCAAGCTAAGGTATGATAATTAGCAGAATTTCTCAGTCCAAGGTGCCCAACTGTTGCGACTAGACTACAGTCTCTCATTCCCCACATTTCTGTTCCACGAAAGGAAGCATTCCCCTTCTCTTCTCAACACTCCCTCGACTGCCCCCACTTCCCTTCCAACACTTCAGCAACAGGACAGAAAGGAAATATCATATCCCTGTAACTAATTCCTAGCGCACCATGGAACAATTCCTAACAAATCTCGAATCTGGAGAGAATTCTCACGTGCCTAAAAGCTTTCTTCTTTGATGGAAAATCTCTCACCTGGAGAGAATTCTCACGGACCTGACAACCTGCCTCTTTAACAACAAAGACTCTGGTTACTAGATGGAAACCCCTTTCTAATATTTTCTCTGCAGATAAGGTAATGGTCATCGCTAGTTCAGATGGTCCAACCAATAAACAAAATGAGTGAATCTTCCCCAAAATACACTAAGGTTCAACCATATATTTTCATGGTCATAACTAGACACTTGTCACCTTCAGAATTATCTTTAGCCACTTGGTGACTCATTCTCATCCCTCGAGAACTTAGGATAAATAAATATCCATAAATTATACTTTTTGGAAATATTAATAAAATATTCCCTTTGACTTAAGACCCCTTAGCTTAGCCCCTCTCATAAACTCTTAACCCCCTTTTCCCGTTTTGGTGGATTTTAGCCCCCTTGTCTCTTTTTGTTTGATTGGTATGCGCACAATGATGTGATTTTATTAATAGTTTGAGTGTGATTACATTTTACAAGTATAGGTGCACTAACCTTTTTGCATCCCAGCTCACTAGCCTAATAACCACACATGCCCTCCATCCTCAAATACACACACACACACATATATAACTCGGTCTGATGCACATTTCAAGGTAATCCTTGTGCACTTACTTAGGTGCACGCAACACTATGGAACGTGCGCACCCTTCCCTTGATGTGAAATTCACATGCACTTACTCAGTTGTGCGTAACACTATGGAATATGCCTCTTTCTTTGGAAATTAATACTCATGCACTACTTAGGTGCGTGAAAAACTAAACCAAAACTTGGTTCCAATGAATCACCAACCTATATGTACATTTACATTTTTATTTATAATTTGGATTCGGATTAGGGGTATTACACTTGTTTCCAATGCCTCTCATTCATGTGTATAGTCGTTTATGCTTCCTTTATGTTTAATATGCAAGGAACTTGTTATATAGGTCATCGTCCTCTTCATCATGAAACATTTTTAGTAGGGTAGTTGTGAAGCTTTTCCAATGGAAGGAATGAGCATCACACTTTCTGGACCACCATAGGAATCATTCATAATCTTCTCCTTATAAAGTATTGGATGTTTTCATTATTTTTTCTCGTTCACCCAGTGGAGGGTTTGATTAAAAAATATTTTCCATATTGTTGATCCAAACGACATCTCTTCTATGGTCCTTGATGTCCTATTTTGGTAACTACTTTTTAAATTATCTCTGGTATTTCCTGGTGTCCCTTATCCTCTAAATTTTGTGATCTGGGACTTTATGATGGTCTTCGAAAGGTTAAAGGTTTTGTGCATAATGTGTCCATTCATTTGGTTAATTGATCAATTCTCTCAATCTATTCATTAAGCATCCTTGTACTCCTGTCCTTATCGGCACCCCTCATTCTTAAATAGCTTTTCCATCACTCCTCATATGTGTTTATTGTCATGTCAATTTTTTCTTCTTTTTGTAATAATTTATCGGTTTTTTCCAACATTGTTTTTTGTCCTTCGTTGAATTTGTCCCAACTCTTCTCGATTTTACCAAGACAATACTTATTGTTGTTGACTTCATCTCTATATTTGGTTGTGTCCACTTTAATTCGTTGTTGTTTACCATTTTTAGGGGTTAACCTTGTTTATCGTAAAACCCACTTGTGTGTGTGTGTGTGTGTGTATTAACTCTTTAAATTTTCACTTTATACACTATATAAAGTTATTTTATTTGATTAATTAGTAAGTTGTATTTTTGGAGTTTGGTCAACTTAATAATTAAAAAAATAAAATTGATTTAAAGGGGTGTGACTTTATAAAAAGTCATGAATGAATTTTAAAAAAGAAAAAATGACTTTGGGGGGAAAGGTGGGGTGGGGGGGTTATGGGTTGTACAGATCGAGGGAGAGGGAGACCACACACAGATCGATGGGGGAAAACAGAAGGTACAGTGGATAGGAATATGTACAACGACGATATTTGTGGCATCAATCGGATTTGGCGGACGGGTATAGATTGTGGCAGTTGGAGAACTATAGGACGGGGGTGGTACAACTGAAAACAATATAAAAATAGCATGAATAACAACATTGAATGCAGTACGGAACAACATGAAGTGGGAGGTACGAACAAAAGTAGGGTTTAACACATAATTGGCGAGGATTTCACTCTAATACCACTATAACAGAAGAGTTGTTATTAATCTGTAGACATAATATTTTTGAGTTAGATAATGATTGATAAATGATTAATAGATGATTCTACAATCACCCTCATGATGGTTTACTTATAGAATTGACTGGTCACAAGGTGAAGAGGTACTTACATGCCTCTTGACTTGAATTAATTAACTATATTATTAATATTTCGATGTTATTATGTTCACAGTTATGTTTGTAACACTAAATATGTGATGGATCTATTGACACATTTTAATATGGTTGATTACAAGCCTTGTGCTATTCATTTTCAGTCTGGAGTAAAGCTTACCAAAACATGTCAAACTCTTGAAGTAGATGCTACTATTTATCGACAATTGGTCATTAGTCTTATTTATATTACTCATAGACAACCTGACATTTCATTTGTTGTTAGTTTCGTTTCTCAGTTATGTAAGACCCTAAAGAAAGCCACTGGAAAGAATTCAAATGAATTGTCATTTATATCAAAGGTACCACTCATTTTGGTATCAAGTATTGTCGAAGTTTAGATTTGTTTGTCAGCTTCACCGACTCTGACTGGGTTGGCAACAGTGATGATTGAAATTCCACTTGCTACGTGTTTTTCTTTAGCACTAGACCATTGGTGTGGTCGTGCAAGAAACAGAAGGTAGTCTATTTTTTGACTACATAAGAAAAATATCATGGCATCATTCAAGAAAGTACTAAAGTAGTATGGATTCACAAAATTTTCGGAGAAATTGGCCTTCTTGTTCATACCTTGACTACGATCTATTATGATAACCAAAGTGTTATACAGGTTGTTGACAATCTTATTTCCCACAGTAAAATGAAGCATGTTGAGCTCCATGCTCACTATTTGAGACAGTTGGTTCATGAGAACATTGTTTCTCTTGAATATTGAAGAAAATCTGATCAAGTAGCTAATATATTCACCGAAGCTTTAGCTGAAGCCATATTTATAAAGCTTCAGGAAGCTGCAATCATGTGGGGGTGTCATAATGATGTAATTTCACCTCCTAAATTTCCAGAGACGTGTGTTGATGGGGGGGTGTTGGAACATCAAGCATTGATGGTTCATCATACATCTCTTGGGCCCAGTCGGTTGAGAGGAGAAATTACATCTGGATACATTCGGTCAGGAAATCAACCAATACACTACATCAGTTGATCGAGTATTCAATGTCCCTTTTGGTGAGACAATCAACCAGTAGTTGAAGATAGTCGAGCGGTGGATCAACCAACCCAACAATCGAGTACGAGTTGGACACATAGGCAGTCGAGTAGAGCATCCTTGTCAATATGAATTGATGGTGTGGATTTGGTGGACTAAAATCTAGCAACCAACAATTACATATGGACAAGATCTTTCGGATTTTATGGAAGTTGGCTAGATCTTGAGGCTATAAATAGAAGACCCCTTGGGTAATTATCATCATGTAGATCATGAAAAATATATCATGTGGATCAATACGTAAAATATTGATATGGATTTTATGAGTAGAATGAAATGACTACAGATTATTAAYAGATGCTTAACACAGAATAATAGAGATACAGTAAAACTGGCTTTCTATTCAATAAGGAAATACGCTAAAATTGTAAAATGCAACGGAAAATAAGCTTGTTGGAATGGTGGCRGCTTATCTCTGAGAAGAGATGTGATGAATRCACTCATTAGCAAGAAGAAKATTACAATGAGGCTCTGAAGGCCTTTTTACAATAAACARGAGTTTCAAAAACCCTAGACATCCAAAAACCTAACCCTAGGAGATGAAGCGCCAAAAGTCATGTGGGCCCYGTTTGGGTAAGTCAGTACATCAACTTCTCRGGGTCGTAACTTTTTCATACATTCTTCATTTTAGGCATACGATAGCCCATTGGAAAGATCTATATGAGGACTACAACTATATATGAAAATTTCATAAACAATTTTTTTGACTGCTACATACCCAAAAAAATGTCGTTTAGGGCCTCAAAACGGCTCCGGAAGTTCAGGACCCAAAAAATTGCTAAAAATAGTAAATTGCCAAAATTGCCAGAAAGTTGTTTTGAGAGAGATGGAAAAGGTGGGTGGCCACCGATATCCACTTGGATCAATCCTCACTCCTTATGAAGAAATGGTCTCCATTGCATTTAGTTCCCCCATCAGATGAGAAAATTTCTGTGGAATTTGACCCTGGGTGAGCCACTTGCCTTGGTGTAGGCGTTGCCATGCTTTGACGACTTGATAAAGTTGGATACTTTGTTGTCAAGTGTCGTTGATCTATGTGCCCACAGTCTAATCACTGGATGCATGTTGTATGCAGTCGGGGTTGATCTCTGTTGGAGTCATTTGTTCTACTACGTCTGAGGTGTCCAATAATGGTGGGAAATAAGATCGAAGGAGGTCCATGTTGAAAACTAGGTACAGGCCAAGGAAAGGAGGAATGTTGAGCTCAAAAGAATTATCCCCCACATCCTTGGTGATGGCGTACGGCCCATAATAAAGTGGGTGAATTTTTCTATGGGGTCCTGTAAGGTGTTCTTTCTGCAAGTGAAACCAAATTTTGTCGCCCACCTGAAAGTTATGTGGCACCCAATGTTGATCATGGTGCTACTTGTACTTGTCATTAGACTTATGTAGGATATCTTGAACCTGTTGGCAGATGTGTTGGTTCCACTCAATGAACCAGGTGGCTATGTCAACTTCATTTGGAGTAGGATATGAGTCAGTCGAGGTGACCGCAAGGGGAAGTGCAACATCTATGGGACCCAATGGTTGGAATCCCAACCCCACCTGAAAGGTGTTGTGTTGGGTTGAGCTATACAGGGCTCGGTTGTAGCTATGTTGGACATAGGGAAGAGGATGAGATGTCCACAAATTCCATTTTGATCTGGATGTATCTATGCAGAGCACCAAGATACTTGAGCACCAAATGTCCCTCTGAATCTTTGATACCCATCTTGGTGCGCAAGGTATGGAAGATATTTGTGAACTCTGGCATTGCTTGATCTCTTCCTTGCCACAATGTGGTCCATTTGGTAAACAAGTCATCATAACTTCCTACAAGGTAGTATTGTTCCTCAATATCATCCCTGAAGTATTCCCAGGTGGTCATGACTGTAAAAAATGAGGGTTCCTCTATTTCCTTTTGCTCACAAAAAATTTCCCACCAATCTTTGACATGGGGAACGGCTTTGAGGAGAGCAAAAGTAATCTTTTCTCTATTCGAAAAGTTATGGGGAAAAAAATACCCTTCTTGTAGATTCAACCACTTGTCTACGCCATCTGTGTCTATCTGACCTTCAAATATAAGAATATCGAAGTTTATTTGTACCTTGAAGGGAGTGACGCCTCCGCTCGAAGAAGATGTGTCTCATGTTGGTAGTTTCCGAAGGATATGCACGTAACTATCCATCATCTTGTTCCTTTGTTGCGTGAGGGCTTCCTCAAGAAACATTTTGAAAGGATCTCTTGTCCCATCATCTTCCTTTTCTCCTACCATGATAGGTTGCTTGGGCATGCGAGAGCTTTGGCCCCCAAGAGAAACAAGCTCGAAACCCAATTCTTTGTACTCTGACCTCATTGGGAACATGCATTAAGATGACAAGGAGCAGACCACTCTGATACCACTGATTCAGATTTTTTGAGTAGAATGAAATGACTATAGATTATTAACAGATGCTTAACATAGAATAATAGAGATATGGTAAAACTAGATTTCTATTCAATAAGGAAATAAGCTGAAACTGTAAAATGCAGCGGAAAACAAGCTTGCTAGAATGGTGGCAGCTTATCTCTGAGAATAGATGTGACGATTGCGCTCATTCGCAAGAAGAAGATTACAATGAGGCTCTGAAGGCCGCTTTACAATAAACATGAGTGTGAAAAACCCTAGACATCCAAAAACCTAACCCTAGGAGATAAAGCGCCAAAAGTCATGTGGGCCCCGTTTGGGTAAGTCAGTACATCAACTTCTTGGGTCGTAACATTTTCATATGATCTTCATTTTAGGCATATGATAGCCCATTGGAAATATCTATCTGAGGAATACAATTGTTGATGAAAATTTCATGATGAAATTTTCCCACTGCTACATACCCAAACAATAGTCGCTTAGGGCCTCAAAACGGCTCCAAAAATTCAGGACCCGAAAAACTACTAAAAATAGTAAATTACCAAAATTGCCAGAAAGTTGTTTTAAGCCATCTGGAAAAGGTGGGTGGCCACCGATATCCACCTAGATAAAATATGCAATGTGATGTTCTGATCACACTGCGCTCTACTTAAGTGCTATAATAGTTTCTTTAGACACCACCATTTTCCTTCAAAAGTTTTGTTCCTCTTCTATTATTTGCAGTGTTATGTTTTCTATTTCATGTTGTGTTCCACCGTATTCCACACCACTCTTTCCTCCCGAGGCTACATTCCATACATCATTTCCATTGATATGCCCTCAACCCCCCACAATACAACATAGAAATATAACTCTTCTCGAGTATTGATATTGATACTTATCACTGCATAATGAGTAGTAAAATTGCAATTATGTACTTTGAGAACTAGGTCTCATGACACTTACAAACAAACAACCTTGGTGATCTAGTGAAGGAGTTGGGATGAATGGTCCAAGCCAAACTCACGGTCATCCCATGGCCATCTATGGCCCAACACAAAGAAAACATTCCATCTGGTACAACTATAAATTGCTCACTCACTTACAGGCATCTCAACAAAAACATAACCAAGACAATAGAAAAATATGATCACATGCACAACATGGAAACCACTCATAACAATCATATTCATAGCGAGTGGCTATGAATTAGGAGGAGGAGGAGGAGGAGGAGCAATCCATTGATTTGTTAAAAAAATTTGTTGTCGATGCAAGAATTGATGTCATTGATAGACTCCTTTCACATCAATTGATTTTACAAGTATTGGTTGTCTAGTCTAGTTGTTTCTAACACTCAACATGGGATAAGGGGCACTGATAGCGCCTCCCTTATCCAACAAAAAATGACCCCAAATCTGGTAGGGACTTTTTTGGAAGTCATAGTTCCACCCCATTTTCAGGAACTTTTCCTATGGAACATTGTTGCAAGGATTTTGGCCCATTTTGAGATGACCCAAATCATCAGATTTCCTAAAAAATGAGTGGTAGGGACGAAACTTTGCCTTTCCAAAAAATCTTCCTTCATTGAAAATGGGGCTATTTGAGTTCCCCTTATCAAATGCCTCAACCTCAATTTACACACACATTGCAAACCATGTCTAAAGAGAGTCATTGCTCATTTCTTTTCCAATAGATCTTGCACCAAAAATTAACTTCCTCAACCAAGCCATAAACATCATAATGCTTCATTGTTCCTTTGCATGTATCACCCTCCTTCTTTGCATTCAACTACAACCTTTGCACATTGCCAAAAACTCAAGGTGTCACCTTTGTCTCTTCTCCTCAACATGTTGAGAATTCATTATGTTACAGGGTCGAGAACTAAAATGAATGCCCACGTAGGTTCACTTGTATGTGAATTATCTACAATTATTGGCAACAAATACCTCATAAATGATGGAGAGATGCATTTTTACACTATTTGAATCTCTAATTGAATTTAAAAATTAAACATTTCAACCTCTTCACCTTATAACAACGTACTTTTTACGTCTTAAAAGATAATTGTTAATTATTAATTTATAATAAACTCAAAAAACACTGACTATGTTAATTTATTATTCATTCATCAGATAAAAATAATGATAGAGAATATAAGCGAAGTTCAATTATTTCACCGAGAGTAGCAAGGTTCTCTACAATCTAGTATGGGAAAGATGTTGTCACATGATGTGAGATGTTGTGACGTGATGTTAGATTAGATAAAGTTACATAATAATAATAATAATTAAAAAAAAATTATGTACCTACATATTTAGATAACGTATAAATTAAAATTTACACATTAAAAAATTTGATCCCTCTCGATACTTGATAGATCTGAGTTTAAGATAAATCTTCATTGATGTAGGCATGTAACCATAGGAAAAAGTGTTTTCTTTTATCTTTATAACCACTCTCGTTTTTAGTTCCTTGGATTTAAGATTAACACGTGGTATTTTATGTCTTTCTCACGTGACCGAGATACCCACAATAATTTACTTTTTAAGTATTTAATGTTCGTATTGAGACGAGAATAGATTGATCATTTTTGCTCCCTCAACACACAACTAGCAATCCACATCATAAGATGACAATATTTCGCATGCCACGCTCTCAATTTATGGGACTGGAGAACTGCCTTTTCTCTTTAGAAAAGCGAATATATTACTTTGTGTAAATGGGTGAGGGTCGTTAGAAAGTGAAAAGGATTCACAATTATGAAACATCCAATGAGGAAAAAACCTTGCAGGTCTGCTACACATGGAATGAAATTAAAAAGAGACCCACAAAGTGAAGATAATAAAATGAAAGAGGGTTCATTAAATCAAAATATTCCTCCTTTTTAATATTTTATAATTATTAAAAAGCATTCCAATTACCCTTTCACTTTGTGTCTTTAGTAAAAGGGGTCAAGGTGCATACGTTATTATTTTTGGATCACAAGGTGTATTCAAATTACCCATTCACTTTGTCTTGTGTTTATTGGATGACAAGATGTCGACACCTGCCTCATTGGCCAACAAGTTTCCCTTCCTCATAAGGGGTTACAATCTATGGTTAAACTATGCAACATAATCTAACACTCCTTTAACTTATTAAATTGTATAAAGGGGATTTTATTTTCTAAAGTCATGAAATTGCCTTGAATTTTGTTAGTTCCCTTAAGTATTTGATGAAATATGACTAAATGAAATGTTCGAAGGGTGAACCCTCGTATGGCATAACGATGGAAATGAGTGTGTTGTTAACGTACAAGGAACTATGTGGCTATCAAAATATTATCCACGTAGTTTGTGTGGTACCTAAAGTGGGTGTCTGTGTAGTCCTTTCTTGGTTCAAAATCTGAAAGAATCTATTAAAGCGACAAGATTTCCTGACTTGTGATAATTATTATTTGATGTTTTGTTTTTATTGGAGAAAATGCAAGGGCGCATTGTTTTTTACAAATCTAAGCGATAGGTTCAAAACTAAGATTGAAAACATAATTTGTAGTAGACATCTGATCATTAGGGTTGTCAACCCCACCATAATTAGTGAAACCAAGCAACAAAGAATCCCCTTTGAACTATAAAGTATCTCAAACTAAACTCTATTATAGATATATTGAAGTATCATCTTTGATACTTTCTTGTAACATCTCGATTTGACCCTATTGAATATTGTAAGGCTAGTGGAGCAAGAACACCTAAAAGGGCTATGATACCACAAGATGGTAAATGTGAGGAGGTCTAAAGGGGGTTTATGCCTAAAAATATCTACCTTATGTTATCTTGAACCTTCACTCATTTCAAAATCTGAGTTGCAAATTTAAAAGAGGTTGAGAGGAGTGGAGGAAAAAAATTCCTCAATCTAAGCCATCATTTCCTAAAAACTTGCAAGTTGTCCTTCCCTGCATTCTTGGAACTAGGAAATAAGTTGAATTGGTTTTCTCTTGCTATCATGCATGCATGGGAAAATCGAATAGAGAGGAAGAGGTTGTTGGAAAAAGGGGAGAATGAGATATTTAGAGAGTTAGACAATAGAAAAATGGGATCCAGGTCCATGATAGAATAGACTAGCCATGAAATGAAGCTTATACATGGAAAAGGTGTAAAAAAACCAAGGGGATTATGCAAAAGCTTGAGAAATGAGCTTGGACCTTTCTATGCACATGTTGAAAATCACTGGAGGGAGGACTTTATGAGGTATTGTGTAGTAGAGAAGGAAATACTTCTTATGTTGTGTGGGGTAGGTAATGTGAGTGCCTAAGAGTTGCTCTGTCTTAAAAAACCTAAGCAGTGAAAATCACTTGGTCCTATTTAGTTTGAAATTCAAAGTTTTATTTTCCTACTTCACCCTAGTGGTATCATAGTCTGGCTACGGGTAATGTTTACAACAGACGACATATGGTTGGGTGGAAATCGCTCACTCAACTAGTTGTTTGGTCTGATAGCATCCAAAAGATAAGTTTATAACTCTATTCTAAATTTTTATATAAATTTGTTTTTGAATTTAAAAAAAATAAAAAATGTGTTTTTACTTTTTTGTTCATTATTGTCACAATTCCTAAAAATTCCTATAGATCATTGTTTTTGTTTTTACATTGTTATTGAATTAATTAAAGGAACCATTTGAGATTATACATAGTTGTTACTTTTGTTTGCCATTTTTCCTACATGGTCACGTTATGTTGGGACTTGGTATTTAGCCAACCCCTTATCTGACTATTGTCATATATGATTTTTTTTTTAACAGCATATTTTCTATAAGATGAAGAGTGAACCTTTTTATAAGATACCCCTTCCAAGTTCCAATTAATTAAATACTTAATTTTGTCGCATGATTTTTATCCTGAAAATGTGAGACACACAAGGAACTCATTGGTAAATGTTTTTTAAGTTGATGCTTTGGCAAGTCAATTGGTATGTCCATATGTGTTTAGATAAAAATAAATTTTGTTGATGTCGAAAATTGGCCTAGTACAGTCAGTGGGACAAGACATTCAATGCAAGGGAGTATACTTGGTAAAATAAAATCCCTGAAGCATATTCCTTCTAAGTTTACTTATATCCAATAGGTACCAATAGGAACGGAATGGCAAATGGAATACAAAGTACAAATTGGCAAGGTGCTCTTTATAGCATTTTGGTTACAAAAGAGAATGAGAAAATGCAAATTGTATTGTTCCTTTATTTTATGGATCGCTTGCATTGTAATTAGAATTCATGCTATTCATTTGCCTCTAGTGCTAGTGCTTTCATATGATTTTAATGTTGCATCTGAACACCTTTATCAATGTGTTCTTTTATGTAGAAAAATAGCCTATATGAATGTGTTCTCTTTATGTGCATAGGTAGGCTCTATCAATGAGTCCATTTTCAATGTGTTTGGTTACAAGCCATTCCTAGTTGAGTTAGGAGTCAGGAAACTTAGTAAGGAATGGATATTGATGCAAATTACACAACTTCTGGACAAAAATGTACTTTCATGTCTAACATGCATATTTTCTTTGTGGATAATTTTGGACAAGACAACCATAAAAAAAAATTAAAATCTTTGATGTTGTGCATACAATTTGCATTTGTTCAGGAAATATGGCATGCATGATTCACCAGTTCTTGCTATAATGTTAAAAAGAGCAATTTACTTGCATATTCATTACATTTATTTCTTGGTGGTGTTTGAGTGGCAAGAGAACTTACATAGCTATGGATGGCCTTGTCATAAGAACATCTTTGCAAACTGAATCCAAGTCAATCTATAGAATATAGGAAAAACATAATAGTATCAATGGAGATGTCACTAGATATATATTTTGTTGTTTTTATGATTAGATCTTTATAGCATCTCGCTAGTTTCTGTTGTTGTAGTAGGTAGAATAGTGTGAAAGAAAATTTGGGAGGAATATTGCTCTATATTTGCATTATTCATAACAAATCCATCCAACTTGATTGTATCGTTTTGGAATATATATTTACGTGTAGTCTAAACCTTCAATTTTTTGGTATTTTTACAGGCATATTTTCCGATTAATTTTTCCCG
>JZKD02S0112936.1:82131-104434 GCA_000966675.3 Picea glauca
TTTATGATTAGAGCTTTATAGCATCTCGCTAGTTTCTGTTGTTGTAGTAGGTAGAATAGTGTGAAAGAAAATTTGGGAGGAATATTGCTCTAGATTTGCATTATTCATAACAAATCCATCCAACTTGATTGTATCGTTTTGGAATATATATTTACGTGTAGTCTAAACATTCAATTTTTTGGTATTTTTACAGGCATATTTTCCGATTAATTTTTCCCGAAATCCAGCCAAAATTTGTTGAAACTCCATATTTGAGTGATCAAATCTGTATAATTTGAGTGCCCTGGGGCTTTTTCAGGGTGTTGAATCTGTTCATACATTCAAAAATGTAATTTAAACAATAGAAAATAGTGATTTCACCAAGATCTATTTCGCTAGATTCTGGTGAAAAAGTTCAAAAAATCAAATGTTTAAACAATGTCATATATTTATCCTCAAGATGATTAACAAGTGATTGTTCCTAGTTTTTATATATATACTTTGTTTATCAAAATTTCCGAAGAGCTCTCATAATAACTTCATTTTAGAGACAAATTTATAAATTCATAATTGTCATATGACAACAGGGTTATAGAGTAAGTTTAAGACATTGATTTGAAAATTGAAACCATACAAATACAATTGGTTTTTTTTTTTTTTTTATGACTTTTACTTCACACATAACCTAGTTTTCCATGTCATCAAGAAATATTTTGATGAGACATATCATTGAAGAAATACATCATATTAATGTCCACAACTAATGATAAATTAGTCAATGTGAATGTCTATACATTATGCACATGATTCAAAACAGAGCCTATAGGCTCTCTAAGAAGTGCAAAAGAGAATACAAAATATAGTAAGTAATAAATAAAGAATAATTTCATAATAGACCTTGAGACAAAGAATGGTTTCGGTTAAAGATCTTTTTCTTTGTTAGTACTCCAAGATTTCAAATGGAGATATTTGGATTCCCGTAAAGTGAATCCACATTGTTTGTATTTGAAATTGGAATGACAACAAGTAGTTTAATCATCTACATGTCAATACTTGAACCTTATTGTATTTCTCAACAACGTCATTTATGGTTGCTTGAGAAAAGGAAGCAATTGTAAACATATCATCAACAATGTGCCACTTCCAAAAAAAAATAGTTGTCAATGTTCATTGGACATGGAAGTTTGTAAACAAATGGTTGATTAGAAGTATTCCAATGGATGTAAACTGTTTCCTAAGAGTTATAATTCCTAATAGTTATAATGCTTAATAGAACTTTGTTGGAAGTCATAGTTCCACTTTATTGTTGAGAAAAAATTCCATGGAACATTGTTATAGGGGTTTTAGTCCATTTTGAGATTAACCAAATCATCAGATTTCCTAAAAAATTAGTAGGGATGAAACTTTGCCTTGCCAGAAAATATCTCTTCGTTGAAAATGGGGCTATTTGAGTGCCCCTTATCAAATACCCTGACTTCGATCTACATACTCATTGCAAACAATGTCTAAAGCGAGCCATCGTTTGTTTGTTTTCCAATAGACCTTGCACCAAAACGCAAGACACAAAAAATTAACTACCTCAACCAAGCCCTAAACCTCTTAATGCTTCTTTGTGCCTCTACATGTGTCACCCTCCTTCCTTGCATTCAACAACAACCTTTATGCATTGCCAAAAACTCAAAGTATCACCTTCGTCTCTTCTCCTCAACTTATTGAAAAGTCATTGTGTTACAGGGTTGAGAACTAAAATGAATGCCCACATAGCTTCTCTTTTCTATGAATTATCCACAATTAAAAGTAACAAATACGTTAGAAATGACATAGAGATGCATTTCCACACCATGTGGAATCTCCAATTAAATTTAAAATAAAAAAATACATTTCAACCTCTTCAGCTTTCATGCATTTTAACATTTTACATCTTAAAAGATAATTATCACTAGATAAAGCCCAAAACAAAACTATGCTTGGAAGAAGAAAACCACCCTTCATAGGATATTTGGTTATTTTATATTTATTATATGCTATCAAAGCATCATATAGCATATGAAACAATGTTGTCATATGGTATTACACATTCCATAAATTAAAAAAAATATATAGTATTTTTTTTTATCTAGGGGAATTGGTAACTGGTCAGGATCATCTAGGCGAGGTCCTGGTTTAAATATGGTTGGTTGTCACTATAAACCCTAGGTTAGTGTCGACAATCCACAAGCCAACGGCTAGCAAAAAACTTATGACTTAGCAAGGACCGAGACATCCAAAGACACACCCACAAGAGGGGTCTCATTCAAGGAGATATCTATCCTTTCAACTTTATCACAACAGACCATGTTTTATCAAAAATTTAAACCTAAATAAAAAGTATACAAACACTACTTCCCAACCATCTCACCAAACCACCTCCACAAAATATATAATTAAAAATATGATAAAAATGTAATCGAATTTCAATTATATACGCATGTAACCATCCAACAAAAGCGTTTTCATTTATCTTTATCACCACTATAGTCTTTTGTCCGTTGGACTTTTTTATTGACACGTCGTATTTGAGGTCTTTTTCACGAGACTTAGATACCCACAATAGTTTACTTTTTAAGTATTTAATGTTCGTAGTGAGAGAAGCTTAGATTGATCCTTTTTGCTCCCTCAACACACAACTTGCAATCCACTTCATAAGATGACAATATTTCGCATGTCATGCAATCAATGTATGGGAGAACTTCTTTTTCGCTTAGAAAAGGGAATATATTGCTTTATGTGTAGAGAAATGAGTGAGGGTCATTAGAAAGTGAAAATGATTCACAATTGTGAAGCATACGATGAAGAAAAAGCCTGGCAAGTCCTACTAGAGATGGAATGGAATTAAAAAGAGACCCACAACAAAAACAAAGCCAACATCACCAAAAAAACAGATGGGCACATGCATGACATGGCAACCACCCATAATAGTTACAGTGATGGTGAGTAGTTATGAATTCTTTGAAGGAGGAGAAGTAATCCATGGCTTGTTAAAAGTTTTTTTTTTAATGTTAATGTGAAAATTGATGTCATTTACAGACTCTCTTCACATTAGTTGCTTTTATAAGGATTGGTTGTTCAATTTGGTTAGCTCTCACACTCGGTATGGGATAAGAGGCACTAATGGCATCTTTATCTGAAAATAATTACCCCAAAATCCAGTATGAACTTTGTTGAAAGTTAGAGTTCCACCTCATTGTTGGGAACATTGTCTTAGGGGTTTTGACCTATTTTAAGATGACCTAAATTGTCATATTTCCTAAAAACTGAATGGTAGGGACAAAACTTTGCCTCGCTAAAAAATCCACCTTTTCCAAAAATAGGGCTATTTGAGTGCCCCTTATCTAATGCCTCGACCTCAATTTATAGACTCATTACAGACCATGTCTAAAGCGAGCCACTGTTTGTTTCTTTGCCAATAGACCTTGCACCAAAATGCAAGCAAAAAAATGTTAACTACCTCAACCAAGCCATAAACCTCCTAATGTTTCCTTGTTCCTTTGCATGTATTTCCCTCCTCCCTTGCATTTAGCTACAACCTCTATGCACTGCCAAAAACTCAAGGTGCCACGGTCATCTCTTCTCCTCAACCTATTGAGAAGTCATTGTGTTAAGAACGAATGTCCATTCAAGTTAGCTTCCACACAAATTATCTACAATTAAAGGCAACAAATAGCTCTTAAAGGATGCAAACATGCATTTCCACACCATTCTAATCTTCAAGTAAATTTAAAAATAAAACATTACAACCTCTTCACTTTATAACCACGTGCATTTTTTACTTTAAAAATATTGTTAATTAAGCTTTTATGATAAAGCCCAAAACAATACCAACTATATCATATCAGTGGGAAGAAGAAAGCAACCATCCCATAGGATATTTGGTTATTTTCTATTTATTATAGAGTAACAAAGAATCATATAGAATAATGTAGTAATATGGCATTGTGAATTCATTAAATTAAAAACATGTATGGTACAACCTTAGTGAGCCTAATGGTTAAGAACATGTGTTTCCTCTTTGGAGGTCACAAGTTCAAATCCAGAGAGGTAGGGTATGTACATCTTTGTAAACTTTAGTCATCAAATTGTTGTATAGAAAAGGATCTCTTGTTCCACAAACAAAAAAAATATAATACACTAATTTAATATTTAACTTGAACTTTAAATTAAAAAAATCTTATATTAAAAAAAAATCAGATAACAAAATAATTTGATTTTAATTTTATACATGATATATGAGGTCTTTCTCACAAGACTTAGACACCCACAATAATTTACTTTTAATGTTCGTAATGAGAGAAGATTAGATTGATCCCCTTTGTTCCCTCACCACGTAACTAGGAATCACTTCATAAGATGACATTATTTCGCACGCCATGCCCTCAATTTATGGGACTAGAGAAGTGCTTTTCTCGCTTTAGAAAAGGAATATATTGCTTTTAAGTGTGGAGAAATGGGTGAGGGTAGTTAGAAAGTGAAAAGGATTGACAAGTGGTGAAGCATCCAATGAGGAAAAATTCTTGCAGGTTCTCCTACACACGGAATTAAAAAGACTTGCAAAGTGAAGATAATAAAGTGAAAGAGGGTTCAAATCTTTTAAGAAAAACATTACTAAATAAAAATCTTCTTTGTCCTTATTAATATTTTATGATTATTAAAAAATCATTTCAAATACTCTTTAGTAATAGGAGTCAAGTTGCATTTGTTATTGTTTTTTTAAATAGTAAGTATGGTGTAGTTAGAATATATGTAATATAATAATAATAATTTATTGTTAAGGTTATGTTCAAGTAAAATATCAAATTAATGTATGAAACTTTTTTGTTTGTAAGATAAGAGATTCGGTTCACGTAATGATTTGACTACTTAAATTTATAAAGATATACATACACTACATTGTTTGAAAGGTTATGTTAAGTAAAACATCAAATCAAATTATGTATGACACTTTTTTGTTTGTAAGACAAGAGATCTGATCCACGTAATGATTTGACTACTTAAATTTATAAAGATATACATACACTACATTGTTTGGATTTATTTAATTTAATTTAAAATACTTTATATTTGATAATATATATTTTAATATACATTGTAAAGTATGGTGTTTAGTCTTTGTTATTTGTTTTGGCTAATGTTTTTAGTAAAGAATAAAATATATAGAAAATAAGATATATATTTAAAAATATAAATTTATTGAATCTATTTGTGCATTATTTTATATTCTTGTTTATTAGATTATAAGATTTCGACACTTGGTTAGTTAGTGGACAAGTAGACCAAAGACACATAACGAAGTGAATTGAATATTCACTACCTGACATTGCCTAAATAAATCAGTATACTCTTAATAGTGCTTTTAACAAGGTTTATATTCTTGATGTGATTGGACAATGGCACAATTAGATGTATGACAAATTTGAATGTGTTGACAAAGTAAACTTAACATTGATCATGAGAAGATCTCATGGTAAGCAAGCTCCCTTCCTCAATTTACCTTTAATTTTAAGAAAGGGTTTACATTCTTTGGTTAATTCACTTCAGTAACTCGCTGTATTTGATGAAATATGACTAATTCAAAACATTCCCAGACTTAATTTTTGCATGGGTGGAAGTGATTGTTTAGATAAATTTAAAGCATTTTTAATGTACAAGGAAGTGTTTGGGTATTAAAAGATTATTTACACAATTTGTGTGATGTCTAAAGTGTCTTTATGTAGTCCTTTTTTTTCAAACTATGAAAAAATATGTGGAAGACACAAGACTTTTGGACTTGCATTAACTATTCGATACTCTCCTTTTGAAGAAAGAGTAAGGGCACATTGTTTCTTACAAGTCTAAATGATGGGTCCATAACCAACAATGAAAACATAATCTATAGTAGACTTTATGTAACCCCCCAATTTTGATACCCATATTAACAATGTATAAATGTGTATATGATGAAAGGACGAGTCGAACAATGATGTAAATATGTAAATTATACATTGAAAGTTATTAATAAAAATGCATCATCAAATATAAACGAAGAAGGACAAACCATGGGGGGATATGATTCCACAAGATAGGAATGAAAGGCGGCTTAGGGGCTCAAGGGGGGATAAGGCATATAAAAACATTTTATTATTAGCCCAAATCCTTTATCTCATATGTTATCCTTTATTACCTTGGAGTGAGTTACCAAGTGAGGTATGTAGACTTCTTAGGAAACCATGTAGTTAGTTAATATCAAGCAAATGTAACCCATGATTCTTGGTGGGTGTCTAGGATTCTTCTCCGGGGAAATTGTTATGAGAGCCTATGCTTCTATTACTATAATATAATGTTAATCATCTCTATTATTAGTATTATGTGGGTATTTTTCCCATGTGCATGAGAAAGATATTGTCATTGAGAAAACGCCATTACAACCAATAATTTTTGGAGTCCCCGACAAAGATATTTCCTAGCCAACCTATGTTGGAGCCTTAGAGGGAAGTGGGGTAGTCCGAGGAACTACATGGAAGAGAAGGGGATCTCATTCCTTTGGTTGTGTAGGTTGAGGGAAAAAAGAGATGGTGAATTGAAATTGTTGTAGGAGTTATCATAACGTGATTTGCTAGGAAATTGGATTGTGTGAGAGGTCTAGAGCCATCCATAGAATAAATTCATCCTTGTGGACTCATAGCCTCATTTTGGGTGTGGCCCTATTCTAGAAAGAGTACAGGCAGTAGAGAGCATATGGTTGGATGGAACATCCTTTGCTTGCAACCAATTGGTGTTTAATTCTCATAAAGATAAGTGCTAATGTTTATTTGGCATTATGTTGATTTAATGTTACTAATGTTATAAATTGTATGTTGTATTGTTTAAATGCATAACTCTGCATCTTTAACATTGAATGTTTAATTATATTTGCATAAGGTTTCTTGTCATGTTGCATGCATTCATAAATTTCATAGTAGGGAAAAGATAATATGGGCATCAAAGTACATAAGTGGAAAAAATTGTGATTCTAAGAAGTACCCCATATCCTCAAAAATTGAAAGAAGGTACTATGTATGTTACACTTTTGATCATTAGGGTCATCAACCCCGCCCTAATCAGTGAAACCAACCAACAAAGAAATCCCTTATGAATTATAAAGTATCCCAAACTAAAATCTACCCTAGATATACTTTAGTATCCTCTTTGCTACTTTCTAATGAATCTCATGGGATGATTTCATATACTAGGAAACACAACCAACAACAAAGGAACGATTAGGATAGGTATGATTCAAATGCAAAAGGCTACCAATTAATTGATGGTACAAAGTGGCATCTAGTTTGGGTGTGGTACAGGAGGCAACAAGTTTGACTCCATATTGAAAAAGAGATAGGGTTGGTTTACAATATTCCATCTAAAATAAATGAAGAAGGTCACATGCATAATTAAACTAGGAAAGGGAAATGTCATCCTTGGTTTGCCAAAGTTAGAGGCCAAGAAAATAATGAAAATGCCCTTTTTTCATTTCAAATCTTCTTAAGACTAGTTTTCACATGGGTTAAATGTTTGGTGTCAATACTAATGAGGATGAGGTCATCAACATAGAGAACAAGTATTATGATATGGTTACCCACTTTCTTGGTATAGACATTGGGGCCATAACGACATCTATAGACGTGAGTTTAAAAAAGAAATCTATCAATTTTAGTATACAAATACCAAGGGGCTTGCTTAAGTCCATAGAGAGATTTCTTAAAGAAATAAACAAGACTAGATTCATTTTGAATATATCTAAGAGGTTGGTCCATTTAAATTTCTTCTTGAAAATTCCCATGTGAAAAGGAAAATTTGACATCCATCTAATGGACCTTCCAAGGTTAGAACAAGGTAGATGGAATTCATTTTGGCTATAGAGGAAAAGGTTTCAGCATAGTCAATTCCTTCTACCTGAGAAAATCCATTGGAAACTAATCAAGCCTTATGTATTTCAACACTTCCATATAATACATACTTAGTATTATACACCCATTTCCATCTGACATTTATTCCTTTCGAAAGAGGTACAATATCCCAAGTAGCATTTGTCAACAAGGAACACTATTCTTCATTCATTGTTTAGAATCTTATGCAACGGCTTATGGATCATGAGTCTCTGACACTTTATCCAAAAGATACGGGGCTCAGTATAAATGTGAACATGTACACTGATAATTATAAGGATTTCTAGTAATATCTTCAATCACTTATTGTGTTGTACATACCCATCTAGAAAGTTGTGGTGCTAGTGTGTGCTCATGTACAATGGAATTAAGTAGAGGAGGATCAATAGGTGGAGTTGGATTTCCATCCTCATTGTCATCATCTTAAGAAGAAGAAACTAGAGTAGAAGCACTATTATAAATGTTGGGAATAAAATATGGCACATTCCTTGAAGATGTCTTATATGTGAAAGATGGAACAAATGTTGAATTAGGCACATAAGACTAGAGACCTTTATCAAACTTGACATCTCTCATACTATTAATTTCTGTTAAAATTCGTTGAATTCTATAATCTTTCATATTCAAAGTATCCAACAAAAATGCACTTCTCACTCTTAGTCTATAATGATTTCATTTTTCATCTGGAAGGTGATCCCATGATTCAATACTGAATACATGAAAGTGGCTTACATTTGGTTTAATGCTAGTCCATGATTCTTTCAATGTTATATATATCCTTTGCAACAGTGTGAATAACTATGTAATTTTCACAACTAATGGCTTCCAATAAAATTTTAGGACTTAATCCCTTATATTGGATCATATAATTTTCCATTCTTTTTAATTTATGATTCTTTCTCTGAGCAACACCATTTTTATTGTGGTGTGTATTGAACAATATATGAATGCCTTGTGTAGTGCATTAAGTTGTAAATTTGTTATTCATATATATACCCCCATTATTTATTCTTAACTTCTGAAGTTGATGTCCAAATTATTTTTTTACAAGGGCATTGTAGACTAAAAACATATCAAAATTTGCAGTCTTAATTTTTAAGAAATAAACCCAAATGTGTCTAGAGAAGTCATAAATGAAAGTTAAGAAGTACATGAACCGAGATAAAGAAGTAGAAGGAAATAGACCATAAAAATCACTATGAGCAAGATGTACAAGGGCTAAGGCATGCTAAGAGGCACATTTGTCAACATTGTCTTAATAATATTTGTCAAGAACACAATTATAAGAAACACCATCTTTACAATAAATGAGAGAAAAACTAGTCACCATATTTTGTTTACATAGATATTGCAATAAAAAATAGTTTATATGACCAAACAACTCATGTCAATTTTTTCTCATGTCATCGTTATGGGTAATGAAAATGGATGGAATAGATGATGACCCAAAGTTGTCAAATCTATACAACTTGGTTATGTAATCAACAATAGTAGTTGCTAAGACATGTTTGAGATCCTTTATTTATTCCTTAAATACAACTTGGTAAGGCGAAAATTTAATTGTTTTGATACCATCACCTAAATGAGTGATTTGATATAAATTGATAAAAGGTTGTTGGAAAGACTTGAAACACATAATACATCATTAAAACAGGCATCATCTAAATGAATTGTTTCAAACCCTACCACACCAAGAGATCTATCATCACCAACAAATGTTTGTTTCTTGTTACATTCATTAATAATATAAAATATGGATTTATCCTTATCCATATGATGAGATGCTCCATATTTAATAAGTCCCTTATTACAAGAAGAAGTATATGTTGCACTGAAAGAAAAATCAGAAGTAGAAGGTGCATTTACATGAGAATAAGAGTTAGAAGAAAGAGGATCAAGATTGATGTTGCTCTTGTTCATTGTTTCTTCTAAGGATTCCATCTTTTTGAAACATTTAGACTCCATATGACCATTTTACCCACAAAAATTACAATGTATCACAATATTCTTTCCTTTTGATTTAGTTCATTTATCATCATTGGGAGTACGAGCTAGTTGAAAGGGTTTGATACCCTTGTTCGATTGTTGTTGTAAGGATGTTTCTTCTTCAGATGCTTGGGGTCTTCCTTCTATTGTAATACTAATTTGTTTTTATATGTACCTTTAGTGTTGATCAATCCAAGGTGAAAGAGTCTATCTTTCTCTAATAAGAGAATCACAAAAGGCTTAAAAGGAGGGTGTTTTGTAAGTACCCCCTTGATTAATAAGCATTATTCTAGTGGAATGAAAAGTAGATACAATAGTAGAATATGCATTTCAAATATCAATAATAAAATCATATATAAGTTGGTCATCTTCCTTCATTATCTTACTACAAGTAAACTTTTAAGTGTTTTAAACTTATAAAGAAAATCTTCACTGCAAAGAAAAACCATTGGGATTAAACAAAATCAATTGATTTTCAAGCTAGTGTGCTTGAATCGCATTGTGTTTACCAAACATGATTTCTATATTTTTCCAAACTGCATATGGGGTCTCAATCTTTGAAGTTGAAACTGCAAGTCACTAAAGATTGACATTCCTATTCATCCATATGTTTTTCCATTTTTATTATCCCATTTGATTCTCTTTAATTATTGAAGAGGGAATATTTATATTCCAAGCTAACTCAATAAAGTCCTTTATTTATAGTAAATCCTCCACATGGAATTTGCATGAGATGTAGTTTGAACCAGTAAGTAGGATATCACTTGAACTAGAATATTACAATGTGAAAGTAAAATGGCTCCAAAAGTACAAATTTACTATCATATGGAAATATCTAAAAAAGTAGGCAGGTTAAAAAAAATGGCACTGAAAATGAATCTCAAATGATAAAGTTATTATCATTTGAGGAAATACATAAAAGGAGAAAAATGGGAACCAAGGTACCACGTGACAAGTGGACGTTGACCCATGTGGTGATAAATGCATGATGAGGTTGTCGAGTTGTAAAGAGTAAAAATATGTTTTCCTTTCACCTCAAACCTTTTCATAAAATCTCATTTTTGTTAATAAGTTACTTTTACAATAAAATAAGTTACTCACTTCTATAAAGTAAGTGAGAATCACTTTTGCAATAAATTTACTTTATACCTTAAGGTTACATGCAAAAAGTAACTTAAAAAAAACAATAAAATTGTTTTATGAGTGATTAACTTTTATAATTTAAGTGAGATGCACTTTACAATAAAGTTATTTTATAACTTAAAGTTACATACTATTTTTCAAAAATTAAATTAATAAAAATAAATACTTGAAATCAAGACTTCTATTTCAATAAAATAGCTTTCAACCATGTGAACTATTACAATATATATGAAAAATGTTAGAAATGAGAAAGCGTTTTTTTTCCTTGACCAAGCTTGGCCTCCTTTAAATGCATTCTTATCCATGAAACCTTTGTTTTGGCGTAGAAACAACTTCATACACTACCAAACAAAAAAATAAAAATAAAAATATTCGAATAAAATTTCAAAAATCTATATGCTCGAGGTTAGGTTTTGATAAGTCTACCCCAAAAATGTAACTTTTCCCTCTATTTCTAATTTACCAAGATTTCACAAGGCATAGGTAAAAGATCATATGTACGCCATAAACCTTTCATATCCGTTTTTTTATTTTCCAAGATTGCACAAGGGATAGGGAAAAGAACATACACGGATTGAAAAGGAAGCAAAGTGGAAATATAGATAGAAAAAATGAAATGATAGATTAAATAATATAAAATAGGTTTAAAAACTTAAAAAATAAAATTGTATACCTTTAGATCTAATATAAATGATCATATTTTGGGAAAACATAAAAAAATTATATTGAAATGAAAAGGGTTTCCAACTAGAAATGTTGTTGTTTTTTTACTAGATAATTTCACTTACCCCATAAATGCTCAAAAACAATAGAATCCATGATTCCTTTGTTATATGTAGTGTCACGGGTCCTAGGATCAAAACATGGCATATCCACATAGTGCTAACCCTTATGACAAATTTTCACACAAACATATCAAATATTAGTACACTAGTGTATATGTAGTTAAGACCCTCACAAGGGAAACAATACACAACCCAACCAATGCGACCACTTGAGACAATATATTAATGGGAAAAAAAAATTGCATAGGAATCATTCACAATTGATCATTAGCAAATGACCCTCCATGCTCTTTAATAGAGATCATGGATCGATTGGGTGTTAAGCCATGGATTAAGTGGCATTATTAACAAGTACTAAGAAGAATGTGAATTATTAGATCACTTTATCTCTAGAACAAAATCATTTTTCTTACACATCCACCCTTTCCTTTTTCTTTATATAGTTCTTTATGCCCAATTCACCTAATTCATCGATTTAAGGTTCAAGGTAAATGTGGTCATCAATATTGAAAGTTTCCTTTGATTTCTAATTAAATTGTAGATTAAGGATTGATCACTCTATATTTATTTATGTTCAATAACCAATCAAGTTGGAGTTGCTACAGATATTTGTTTCAAAATAGTATTATTGTTATAGAACATACTATATGCCCATGATATAGATTACTACAAGCCCATGCTATAGATCACTACAGGACCATGCTATGGGTCACTACTAAATCATGCTATGAATCACTACAATACCTTGCTACTGATCACTGCATGCTTATTGATATAGATCAAATTGCATTATGATGCCATAGATCTTGTTCTACTGACTTGTGTGTGGGATGATGCTATAATTGGGTGTTGAAAGGTATCCTTTTGAATTCACAAATAGTTATCTCAACCATGTGAAAGATTTGTTGCAGTTGGAGGTGAACAATGAAACTAGAAAAATGTTATCGAGTATATACCTACACATTTAATAATCAACAACTAAATTGATTCCTTTCATCTCACATTCTCCAAGATAGTTAGTCATTTGTTGTTGACTTAATGATCCAAATTATATTGAGAATGACATGAAGGAAAAGATATAAAAAAGGAAACACATAGAGATATTGCAAGAAACATAGTAATATATTTAAACTTAGATTCTATTAATCACTCTCTGAAATACAAAAGAATGCAAAATGCAAAGCACACAAACTAGCTAGAATGGTGGTAGCTTATCTTTGAAGATAAAGATGTGATGGTTATGCACATTCACAATAAGTTGATTAGAAAGAGGCCAAAAAATTCTTTTAACATAAAGAATCACTGAAAAAACCATAAAAATATAAAACCCTAACCCCAGAAGATGAAACGCCAAAAGGTTTATGGGCTTCGATGTGGTTAGTTGATACTCCAACATCTCGGGGGCGCAATTTTTTCATACGATCTCCATTTGTGGTGCTGGGTACCCCATCAAAAAGGTCAATATGAGGAGTAGACAATTTTTTCAGCCTATCATTTGACTTTATCCACGTTCTAGGTGATTTTGAGCCAAAAATCCATCGTTTAGGCCCTCAAAATGACCCCAAAAAATTGGGACCCAAAAAACTATAGGAAAACTACCAAGATGTGGAACCATTACGAATTAGTAGAAAAAGTAGATGGCCACCATTATCCACTTGGATCAATACTCCCACCTTAGGAATAAATGGTCCCCATTGCATCAATTTCCTCCATCAGATGGGGAAACTTATACTATATCTAACTCCTGGTGAGACACTTCCCTGGTGAAGAAGTTTCCCTACTTTGATGACCCAATAGAATTGGATGTTCTATTGGTGGGTTCCCTTCATCTTGTAGTCCATGATCCAATCAATTATCGCTTGTTCAATGCATTGAGGATTGATTTATGTAGGGACCAAGTGTTCGGTCTCTTTCAAAGTGTATAGAAGAGGTGAAAAATATGGTTGAAGCAGTTCCACATTAAATAACATATGCAAACCAATAAAAGGGGGAATAATTAATTCAAAATAATTCTCACCCAAAACCTTGGTGATGGTGTAAGGCCCATATCAGAGTGGGAAGGGCTTCCAACGGGGTCCCATGAGGTTCTCTTTTTACAAATGAAACCATACCTTATCTCCCACCTAAAACTTGTGTGGTACCCAATGTTGATCATGGCACTACTTGTACTTGGCGTTAGATTTTTGCAAAATGTCATGAACTTGTTATTGAATGTGATAGATTCTCTCAACAAATTTGGATGCATGATCAGCCTCGTTCTGAGCATGGGAGGACTCTTCATGTGCAATTGTAATGGGAAGAGCTATGTCAATGGGGGCCAATGGTTGGAACCCCAAGCACACCTGAAAATGGTTGTGGCCAATAGAGCTATGGAGGGCTCTCTTGTAGTTATTTTAAACATAAGGAAGGATCTCATCCCGTGTGTGTGGATGTTTGGAATTGTACATCCTCAATATATGGATAATCATCTTGTTGACTACATTTGTTTTTCCATCAGTCTGTGAGTGGAAGGTAGTCTATTTCATCATCTTGGAGTCCATTATCGACCATGGGATGGATAAAAAAGTACTCGAGAACCTATTGTCTCGATCTAAAATAATGGTCTGTGGGAGGCCAAAATGAACCCAAACACATTCAAAGAAGAGCTTAGTAGTGGTCTCAACTATGATGCTCTTCTTACAATGTGCCAAAACTTCCATCTTAGAGAATCAATCAATGATCACAAAGACATAGTCATTCCCATGCTTGGTTGAAGGTAGACCAGACATGTAATCCATGGAGACAAATTCCCAAATCCTATCGAGAGTAGGAAAAGGGGTGTATATCCCTGGTTTCTTGATGGCGGGTTTGACAATGGTGCATGCAATGCAGGATCTAATGTACTTTCAAAAATATTGGTAAAGCTTCAGCCAATAAAAATGCTTTTGTAGTACTACCACTATTTTGTCCACACCAAAGTGTCATGTCGCCTGACTATAATGAGCTTCCAAAATAATCTGTGCATGCTTGCTTGAAGGAACATAGAGATGGCTCAAATGGCATAGCATTCCATCCTGGAGATGAAAGTTTGGAACTAGTTTTCATGTGTTCAATGTCTAATAGGGAGCAACAAAGTTAGAGTCATTATGGTATAATTGTGGCCACCTAGATGTCTCATTCCCATAGGAGTTAAGAATTATGGTTAGCGCCACAACCGAGGGTCGAATGAGGAAGTTTGTGACATGGTTGGTGCTTCCCTTCTTATACTTTATTTTCAAGTGGAATTGTTGCGGGTAAAGTGGCATTCATTCTCTAATTTTCCCCATGTCTGCATAATCAGTGTGGATGATTGTTTCCTTCCCTAGAATGTAATGATTCCACTATTGACTTTCCTTCACAATGGAGTACATATATTTTTCGTAGGTGGGGTATCTGAAAACATCATCAAATAATTTTTCATTGTGATAGGCCACCGGATGCCCATGTTGATTGAGGGATGCACCGATAGCATAATATGAAGCATATGTCTCAATCTCAAATGGTTTTTGCAAGTTTGGCAGAATAAGGTCTGGTGTTGAGTAGAGGTGGAATTTCAAATCCTCGAATGCCTTTTATTAGGACGTGACCCAAAATAACTTGCCCTTCACTCCACCCTTTGTCAACTGGCTTAGGGCGCAAGTGATATGAGAGAACCCCAATACAAAATTGCGGTAAAATTTGGTGAGGCCCAAGAAGTTGTAGATCTTGGTTAGTGTCTTTGGGTCCAGCCAATCATGGATGTCTTAGATCTTGGCTCGATCCACATGCACACCCTGCTCAGCCACGATGTATCCAAAATATTGGATTCTCTACATACCAAAGAAACACTTCTCCAAATTGGCATATAACTTGTGCTGTCGCAGGTTTCCCAAGACCTTTTGAATGTGCTTCAAATGTTCCTCCCATGTTTGTGAATAGTCGCAATATATTATCCATCAACTACATGAATGTGGCTAGGGAATTAGTCAAAACGAAATTCATTACCAACCATTCGAAGAGACCTTCTTTAGAGTTGAAGGTTGTCTTCCATACATCATTTTTGTCAATTGACACCTGGTGGTAGCCTGACTTTAGATCAATCTTAATGAAAAATTTGGCTCCCTTGACCTAATCGAGAAGATCATCAATTAAGGGTGTAGGGTATCGATTTTTTACTGTGATCTTGTTCAGGGATCTGTAATAAATACAAAGTCACCATGTCCCATCCTTCCTGAATAATTGGTATCTCGCAAGATGAGGAACTTGGCCTGATGTATTCCTTCATAATTAGTTCTTGGATTTGGCATTTGATTTATTCATTCTTCACAAAAAAATGCATGTATACAGAACCGTTAGGCGGAGGAGCACCAGGTTTCAAATCAATTGAGTGCTTTACCTGACAGTGAAAAGGTACCCTAGTAGGTGAAGAAAATATGTCTTTGTTCTCTTCTACTATCTTGTCCACCTATTATTGTTATGTAAAGAGACTTCATACAGAGGTTTTGGTGGCTGCAGTGACCTTTCATTCAACTTTCGACTGGACCATAAAGAGGAAAAATATATCAGTATAAGAGACCACCTTTCAACATTGTTTCATAGATATGAAAGGGGTTGCAGTAGTTGGTACTGCCTCTAGTACCCTATAGAGTTGACCTCCAAAAGTAATAATAACACTATGGGGTCTAGATTCATAAAAAACATGACGCTTCCACATATATGGTTGTACTAAAATAACATCAAAAACTTCAAGGGGGGAAACATCACACAATACCTTTTCTTTGGAGCATTTGATGTTGTAGTGTAGGCGACAATGCTAATTGATGCGAATGTCTCATCCCTGGCTGAGCCAACCGATGGTTTATGGCTGACGATGTGACATCATTGTTATGTTCAACCTATTGATGACCCTACGAATATTAGGTTCTTCTAGCTATTTTTATCAACAATGAAAAGTAAGGGGGTCCCCTTAACCCACATATATGAGTGGAAGAGGCGCTCCCCCTCTTTAGGATCCTTTGGTTCCTCTGGATGGATTTTTTTTGTAGCGACGATGACATTGGGTTTTGTGGCAATGATTTGTTTTCCCTTATTTGGTTTCAAATCATAGTTTGAGTCAGCATCTGACTCTAAGGATTTTGTATCAGCCAAAAATGATTGTTTGGAGTGGAATTCATTAATTTTGTGCCAATGTATTTTTGGGCCCTTTGTTTTGAAGAGAACCTGATTTTTGGGAAAATCTAAAGTTTTGTGGGAAAGCACAATAGTCCAATGAAATATTAGAAGCGGTGGAGAATAGTTAGGAGAAGTGCAAAATCTAACTGCAAGAGCATGAGTAGGGAAAAAAGACTATGCCCCAGTTGGATGAGAAAGTGGAAAGAGCCAAAAGTTTCGAGCGCATGAAAATCAACATTCCATGGAATAAAGAAAAGATAATAGTGGAATCAAGAATTCAAGAAGTGCCCAAGGGAAAAATATAAATATGGGATCAAGCTATCACCATTGTTATTATTGTGTCTGGTGGGATAAACTATTGTAATGGGTTTTTTGAGAATAATTATCCTTTCACAGTAGTGATAGAGTCTGTAAAGGGTATTGGAACATGGAGAGTGATATATAAGCTATGATATAAGGATATACACATGGGATCTTGAATTCTGAGATACTAATAATATAAGAGATCATTTGGGCCCCAAAATTTTGGTTATGATGTGTATTACTTTGTAGTTTATTCATTGTGCAATTACTTTTGTACTGTGTATTTGGTATTTTACCATTAATTCGGATGTATGGACTTGTATGTATGTTGAGCAAACTGGTTAATCTGATGTTTATGTTGTTTTATACTCTTGGTGATACAATTATTTATATGTTAAATCATGAATCTTGATTATGTTATGCTAGTATTGATGACACATCCTCTTTGATTCACTTCACCTCACACAAGTCTCAATTATGCTTCAGGTGAGACCTTCTTCCCTTGCAAAAGGTTGAATATTCCATCGTTGCTAGACTACAACAATATCATTGTTGGTAACCTCTGAGAACCCCAGTATCCAATTTTGCACCAACAAATGGTTCCATTGCTAGGACATGTCTTTAAAGTGATTTGTTAGAAGATGCAACATCACCTCTTTAAGTCTAACATTAAGAATTGGTGGAAAAGAAGGTGTGATGAGTTTATTCTGGAGGAAGCTAAGTTACGACACAAAATTTTGAGGGTTGTGAAGAACATTATCTTTTACTTAGAACCTGTGAGTGATCAATATGAGATCTTCTAGATTTGATTCCCGAAAGAGGTATTTCAGTGGCTCGACCAGCTGCAAGAAGCATAAGAATTCAAAGATAGAATCAAGAGAAGCTATAATTGGATTGTTGTGCACTTAGTATCTCTTCACCAGCTAGATCATTTGATTCCTAGAGCTATGTATTTTTGGTTACATACCACCTTGGAAGGATATATTATTGAATTTTCCACAAAAAACCACTAGTATTTTTCAAGAGAAAAAGTTGTATTCAAAGAAGGAGCATGAGGATGACTGTTGTGGGAAATCCCCCTTTGGATTAAAATTTTTCTTCCAAAAGAGGGGATGTTACCTCTTCTAGTTGAGATAGAAGCGTAAACCCTTGCACATGAGTGGTGGGTTATTCAAGGTAGGGTTCATGGGATAGGTTTTGAACATTCTTGAAGTATAGGGGGTCATTGAGAAAACAGTTCCAGATATGATCGAGCTTAGAGAATGGATACTATTATCGAAAAGAGGTGGTGAAAACATATGAGAAAGTTGATGAAGAGGCCTGATCAGTCACAGAGTCATGGCCACTCCCCTAGGCATTGTTCAATCCTACAAAAGTATTCCCCTGTTCTGAATATGTTATACTACGATTTTTTTGGGTCATCTACTCACACTACCAAGCAATGTCATGCTCTAGATGATCTTGTGGAAATATTGGATCAATCTTCATTTAGGGTTGACAAATATCCTCAAGTATTTGGAGGAGGTGGCAGAGGCAGGGGAGGATTTCTAGGTGGATGGACTGGAGGAATATGGCCATTTCATTGTTACAATTGTGATGAACAAGGGAACCTCATGAGATATTGTCCTCTTATAAGAATACCTTGGTGTGCAGACTACATAAATAACATCATGCAACCAAGGATTTGTTGGAAGATTGGTTGGTGTCATTGATGTCAACCCTAGTCATTATTTTTGGACCCCAAAATTGATGAAGGTATTTGGACATGAAGGACAGTGCACATGCAGATACAACACCCATGGATAGATAGTATACATCATGCTATTTCTAGTGGTAGGTGGCATGTCATGTGGATCCTCATGGTTGAGGAGAAATGAATTTTTGAAGATGAAAAAGTTGAATAAGGAAGTACAGGTCAGCCCTGAAGATAAGTAAAGAAAATAATTACAAAATAAGAAAGTGTCAGGTCGTCCCTAATGTTAAAAGGAAGTGACATAAAGGGTATAAATACATATTTTTATACATTCATTTTATACACACAATTTTTTTAATGAACAAGGATATATAAGTCGAAATTTAGAGGAAATTTGAAGTAAAGAAGGTCGAATTTCAAGGAAGGATGACATCTCTTGGTAATGTGTTCTAAGATATGTTATTTATAGGTCATATTACCATTTTCTCTATGAATTTTTTGTATAGAAAGATTCAGATGGTGATCTAAAAATGAAGAAGACTTGTATTCTTGAAATTATTTACAAGATTTAATTCATGTGTTAAAATGCAAATGGATCAATTTGCAACACAAMTTTTATAGAAATTACTCATTCAAGATGCATATAAACAACAACAATAAATAGTGAACAGAAAACACATAACACAACAAATGATAAAGGAGTTCACCCCTCTCTTGGGCTACATCTCGTGGTCCGGATTCTAATGGATCTTTTGTATTATTTGCTCAAAGTGCTAAAAAATGTGCTTTACAATGCTCAAAATTCCAAATAGATGGCTCCAATGGCTTCAGAACGTCCAAAAACCCCTAGCTGGGCTTTTTCGGCACCTCATTTGGCCAAAAATTGAAGAAGATAGGCTTCCTAGAAGTTCCCCTTCAAACTTGTTGTCTCTGGATCGCCAAAATGCACCCTTGTTACCTCAACCTAGCCCCCATGCACATTTATGTGGAAAAACCCAGCACCGGGCACAACCGCACAACTGGTGTTAACTGTAGGACAGTTACGCGCCGGCCCCTAACTGTCTAAGACTGAGGGCATATGAACCGCCATACGACCGTGCACTAATATATAAAGGGCCAAAGTTTAAAACGGTTAGAAAATGCGTGCCCGTGGTCACATCGTATATCCATACAACCAGAGATCATATGAAAAGGATATATAATAAATAGTTGGAGGGCGTGCATATGGTAACGGTGGTTACATTGAATACACACGGGACCAGGGGTCGGGGCTAAGCCCTGGCCCAATCCGCGCCCCAACATATAATATATTTCAATTTAAATATAATGTTTGCCATATATATAACAAGGCACATACGGTGGTGCACTAGTTGGGTGGCCCTTCCCAAGTCTCTTCCCCTGCCCGAAGGTCGCGGGGTCGAGTCCTGCCGATTGCACAAATTTTAAACCAATATATAGGTGACACGTGGCGGCCATTGATTGGGTCACGTGTCGCCATCCCATTCACTGCAAACAAGCCACGACATATGCCAACTATCCACACAACTACCTTCCATGTGTCCTATGACCCTGCCACATGTCATACGGTCTACCACGTCAGCATCCATACAAACTGTACCGACTGTACAGTCAGCATCCCTTTTTTTTTGCATGTTTGTCGTTTTGAACAAAATGTGATATCTCTCTCTCCCGATGTCTGTTTTAACCCAAATGAGTTGCATTGGGTTCGTGACGATGAGGCCTACGCTCTCGTTTGATTTGAAGCGATTCCGAGCACTTTGAATTTTGAGCAAAATTTGATCCCCTAGAGCACACCTCCTCATTGGAAAGCTTTTGGACCTCCAAAAGACTATTTTCAGTCTATTTGAAGATGAGGGTATAGTTCCCTCACCTTTTTAACCTCAATCCACTTAGATTTGCTTGGATTTGTACCTTTAAGACCAACTCGAAGATACTCCACATTTCCTTGTTTTGAAGTTCTCATTATCCTGTCAAGGATTGTGTCTTCATGCAGTTTTGTAAGATATTCTGGGGAGAAATCATCTATAGAAGGAATTTGAACATGCTCTCTGTGATCATCAATCAAAGGAGGCTCAAACAGTTTCAAATTCTCAACATTAACAACTGCATACATTTGCATATAAGGAGGCAAATCTAAATGGAAGGCATTGTTACCAATCTTGTCAATAATCTTGAAAGGACCATATCGAATTGGTTTCAGTTTTTTACCTTCTCCTTTAAGCCTCTCCTTACTAATGTAAAGATAAAATTCATCTCCAACTTGGAAATTGTGATCAACACAATGCTTTCCATGTCTTGTCTTGTACTTGGCTTGACTCTTTTCCAACTGCTCTTGTACCATTTGATGTATCGACTGAATTTGTTCAATGAACTTTTCTTCCCTATCAATGTCATATTGACCATCAATAGTAATATCCTTCCCAAAGATAAAATATAAAGGAGATTTGGGCAAATAGCCAAAACATGCTTCAAATGGCGACCTTTGAGTTGAAGAGTGCTTAGCTCAATTGTAAGCATGTTGAATGTAGTGTAAATGCTCATCCCAAAGTTTAGGATGCTTTCTGCAATAACCATGAAGAAGATGCATCACTGTTCTATTTACCACTTCTGTTTGACCATCGGTTTGAGGATGAAAAGCTGTGCTCTTTTTCAGTTTAGTGTCCATGAGTGCCCATAAACTCAACCAAAAACTTCCAATAAATCGAGAATCACGATCAGAAATAATGGATTTAGGCAATCCAAAATGCACCCAAACATTTTGAAAGAACATTTGTGTCATTTGCTCAGCTGTAACCTGCTTCTTACAAGGCATCAAAATGCACATTTTTCTAAATCAATCAAACACAACATAAAGATAATCATGATTTCATTTAGACATAGGTAGACCTCCTACAAAATCCATAGAAATACTTTCCCAAGGACGAGAAGGAACCAAAAGTGGAGTATACAAACCCAACTTTTGATTGCTAGGTTTTCTTGTGGCACATAATGAACATCCTCAAACATATCTCGAAACACTTTCATTCATTTTAGGCCAATAGAAGTACCTTTGCAAATTAGCCACTGTCATGCCTACACCAAAGTGACCAACAATAAGAGAAGAATGGGCTTCTCTTATTATGTTGATTCTTTCTCCCCGTGGAATACATAGCTTGCTAAGATGATACAAAAGATTATCATGCACATGGTAATCCAATTCCTCAACATGGTTAGAATGACACAAAGTCTCATATACTTCTTTAAAATCAGTATCTAAAGCATGTTGCTCAACATAACTCTCATGCATG
>JZKD02S0112936.1:132235-144094 GCA_000966675.3 Picea glauca
TTTAGATTAATAAGTTACTTAACCATTATTGAAGTGACTTTTAATCTTAAAGTGAAAAATGGAGGGACAATAAGGGTTATATTTGATTTAGTAAAAAAGGGGAAGATTCTAAATGTTACATTTGATTTGGTCAAAAAATGGGAAAGTTCTAAAAGGCATGGAGAAAAGATAAAAGAAGGGATAGAACCTCACTTTGACATTATGATTTGATATCTTATTGAGTGCTCTTATAGCCAACATTTTCATTGGGGTTTTGGGCAAAACCCTTCCACTATTGGTTTGGTTTCGGTGGTGCAATATCCACCCTAGCTAGACAAGAGGAGAATCCATCCAGGATTTCCATTGAAGCTAAACAAGAAGGAGGATGATCCATATGCGGTCTTCATTGGAGTTTCACTTGGATTTTGCTTACTGTTGGAGAGTTATCATGGTATGCAAGAGAGTTACATTTTTTTCAAGATGAGGCCAAGCTCAAATATTTACAGGGTTTCCATAGGGTTTGAAGAGATCAGGGTTTAAGGCATCCCCATGGGTCGAGCTAGTGTTGTCCCATGAGTCTCCCCTAGATGCATCGCAGTTGTCCCGCAGGAACCTCTGTAGATTGGGGATCACAAGAGTTGGTCGGATATATCTTGTGAGGGGATGAGGACAAGATTGGAAGGGTGCTTGGAGAAGGATACTACTGGATCAAAATAGTGTCAGGTTCAATGAGTCTTGGAACAGTAGATTGGCATCATTCCATGCTTTTTTTGTGTCGTTTCTGCAGTAGATTGTGTGGCTTCCTGGCAGCCATTAGATTTTTGTTCTGCAACTGTTGTTATAGCCATTTATATCATTGAACTAGTTTTGTGAGTTTCCATCCATAATAAGATGCCATGTATGTTATATGTTTTCATCGAGTAATCTGTTTAAAAGGGGTTAACAACATGATAATTTGGGGTAATAGTGTGAAATTTCCACCCAACCTAGTTGGGAACATTACAATGGTATCAGAGTTAGTGATGTTTCCAGTCTATGATTGCATCAGAGAACTTTCCTTGGCCTAAGAAGGAAAAAAAATTGGGAATATTTTGTTGGGGTCTTTTTGCAGAATATTGTTTTAGGGAAAAAGATGGCGGCACACTTCAGGCTTTGATATGAAACTTTATGAGCATAATTTGGAAAAAAAAAATTGGATATTTGAATTCCTCTTGGAAAATAACCAATTTCAAAAAACAAATCGACTGAAGCGGAGTCCGGGAAGTAAAGTTACCAACATTTTAATTTTGAAAAATTTTCAAGGTTTTTTGGAAAAAGACGTGCGATTTTATAGTATGGAGACAAGTAAAAAACTCAAGACAAAATTATTACAAGACTGTCATAACTATCAAAAACGTATAGAGGAATATCAAAGGAACTTCACAACATTGTTGGAGAGTCCCAAGTTGTTGAAGATTCTATTTGGGAAGAAGAAGAAAAAGGGGTGCAAATCTGCAGAAGTTGGTGAAGCAAAGACCTCACTTCACGAGGAAGGTTTAACAGGACCTCAGATTGACCTTTTGGATGAGCATTCATCTAGGCTTAAGAGGGTAAAAAAAACAACCTATGATAGGTCATCATATCTTTCCAATGAGGTTGATGACACTAGTGTATTGGATGGGTATACCTCTGATGAATCAACAAAATACAAGGATGAAACACCTAATTATGACCATATGTTCCAATCAATCGATGTTGGGGATCCAACATCTTTCATTATGCATGATTCTTATGATGTGGGTAGTATAAGTGTGATAACACCTATGCTTGATGAGGATCCAACACCATATGATTTCGATGATGATGAGAATGTAATTATACCTCGATAGAGTTTGGAGGACCGATTATTTGTCAAGGAGGAGAAGATTGTGCAGGTGTTGACAAGGGCAGATGGTACTCATAAATTTGTTGAAGATATTATGTGGAAAGCTTAGATGGAGGAGAGACAAAAAAAAAAATCATAGATGAGATCACTAGTGCTCAATTATGAATCATCAAATAAGTACTAGAGAAGATGAAATTTGATTACTTGCATTTGTTCATGGATAGGGATATTGCTCTTAAGTTTGTTGAAGACAAGGAGAGGGAGATTGAGGAGCTTTATTACCAACTTAGTTTGGCACACTCTTCATCATTGACAACAAAAGAGACCTCATCATCTTTGGTGGTAGTGACGCATGAGGGCATGAGTGGCACTCGTGATTTGAGGGAGGAGCCTCTTCTGATGATTCCACATGAGGAGAATTCATGGTTGTAGGTGTATGAGGAGAGTTTGGACACAAAGGGTTTTGACCATGCACATGTTTTGCATTGCAGGTATCATGAGTCATTTCTTGTGGATCAAGGATTATCTACATAGGAGGTAGTTGAACAAATTCCTTTTCGACCATCCAGTAAGGAAGTATATGCACTAGTTGATTGGGGGATTGCATATAGGATAGTTGTGGATACATCACTCTGGGATCTAGGTCTATTTGATATCAGGGGAGTGATTGATATAGTGGCACATGATGATACAATGGTGTGTCATGGTATACAAAAACATACAGCTATGTATGGTGGTGTGTAGTGGGGTTTTTGGACATTTTCCTAGGGGGAGACCTCCAGACATGGACTTTAGACATATCATTGATTTTAGTTCACCCAGGATTGATAAGTGGATGGAAAAGCTTCATGACTTTGATCTTTGATCAGACTATCATCTGGAAAAGGATAGGGATTTTGATAGAACATATTATTTATATTATAGCCACGTGAGAAATATGCAGGTTGTATAGGCACATCAGAAGGATATCCATGACACATTGGATTGGCTCACGGGGGTTTCAGTTGATTGGAAGTCCCACCTTCTAGTGGAATATTCCAATGATTGGTTTTCTTGCAATTTGATGGAGGGTCACATTCAAGATGATAGGTACAAACTGGTGGATGATATCATCTACTACTGAGGTAGCATATACTTATTCCTTGAATCCTTGCTTAGGGATGAGATCATGAGAGCTATGCATGATTCACCTTTGACAAGACATCATGGCTACTTCCAGTCTTATCGACTTATCAGAGAGAGGTTCTCATGGAAGGGCCTTGAGGGCGATGCGTGGAGGAATGAGGAAGTGCATGACTTGTCAACAAAACTATTCAGTGCATACCTATCCAGCAGGATTGTGGCAGTCTACACTTATTTCAGAAGATAGGTTAGAAAGAGTGATGACAGATGGTGGTACATGTCTTCAAAAGGTACATGGTAGGGACTACATATTAGGGACTTGATCAAAGTATGGGGCATCACATTTATAAAAGTGGTTCTTTAGGGAGTTGTTTAGAATCCATGGATTACTCAGATAAATTTATGGTTATTGGGATAGAAGATTTCCAGATGCAATTTGGTAGGAGACAAACAAATTAGCAAGAACATAGTTGATTCCTAGTACTTGGTCTCCACCAGATGATGGCATACTAGGGACTTGGCTCATTATGACACCGATGGTTACCAGTATGGTGCAACAACAATTAACAAGTATTGGGAGTGGTGGACTTCCAATTTGGCGGTGTGATCTAGGAATTCATCTGAGTGATAGATTGATTCATATGATGATGAGAAACGGAGCTGTGAAAGTGATTGGACTGCTTTATTTTTGGGATGTCAGGAGAATGAAGATCAATGATTTCTCTATATGGAAGGGAATACTTGAGGCCAACCATGGATTTGTAGACTTAGACTTCACGGAGACACCTTCACAGGGAAGGATTCAAGATAGTGGTTTCAGTCCTTTCAGGGAATTTATCTTGGGGTTCCATGAGAGGAGGATGCATACTGGGAATGTTGGTTTGATGGTGATGATCAGGGTAGTGCATCATCGACATGGCGGTACCCTTCCGAGATTAGTTTGGGACTCTAGGATTACATTTCTTGACAAGTCAACTACTATTAGAGATGTGAGCACCGGTTTTGAATTTCCGGAGTTTACTTTTGGGAGGCTTAGGAGTGGTTTCTTGGAGGAGTGGTCTTCCGAGGAGTTGACCTAGTTTATGCAGCTTATTCTTTCTTGTCTTATTAGCACCTGTCGGGTGGATTCTTGTATTATCACCTTATAGACTATTGCCATATGCTCCACATTATACTAGATATTTTAAGATATTGGTGACTTTACCATCTACGGGGTTCTTGTGTTCGCATAGAGGGACATTGCAGATGATATGTTGGGAGATTGTTCGGATGATACTTGGATTATTGCAGTAGACAGGAGGTGTTGGAGTGTTAGGATGTTTCCCTTTGACACTTGGAAATGAGGTGTAGTGGATGTCCTATCAGTTGATAAACATATAGACTTCTCTATGATGTCTAATTTTAGAGTTGGGATACATTGGATGGGTATGATCCTCGATAGTGGATGTGATCATTTGAGGCATTAAAACTTGTGGATGTAGAGTGGGAAAGATGGTCAGATGACTATGATCAAAGTGGTGTAACATCAACATCTTGGTTTTTTTATGAGGATATCTTGGGACCCCAGGATTTTAGTAAGAGATAATGTGGCAGTTGACACAGAAACGAGAGCCACCCTTTTCCTTCATGAGATTGGTTCTCTAGTAGAGAAGTTCCTTGGTGGGTTGATCAAGTTGTTGCAGCACCGAGCGGCCTTACTTGTGGGAAATTTTTAGGAGACCTTGGATGTCAGTACATTACCAAACCACGTCTTGAGCAGAGGACGTTTCACCTCTTACAAGGTGGTTTCGGATCCTGGTATCATTTTTGTAGTGTCCCCAAGTCCGAGCCCCGTTTCAAATCATGATATATAAAATGAATTGTAAACATGTCTATAGGTTGGTGAGCCATGTTTTGTATAAGCTGGTAGGCTTATGTATTTGTTAGGCCATGGAGCCTAAGTGTTGAAGGCCAGGAGCCTGTTGATGTACATGTATGTATGTAGAATGATTAATAAAAATATAAACACCGCCAGGAGCAGACCGACCACGATGAATGAGTGAAGGGGGACTGAGCGTCCACAGAATGGGAAAGGAATTAGGGGCTGGAAGGTGGGAGAGG
The DNA here is from genome assembly GCA_000966675.3 of Picea glauca. Classification (NCBI taxonomy): domain Eukaryota; kingdom Viridiplantae; phylum Streptophyta; class Pinopsida; order Pinales; family Pinaceae; genus Picea; species Picea glauca. The sequence goes on from JZKD02S0112936.1 coordinate 137,301, forward strand.
GGATAAGTATTGAGCCTAGGGGCTAAGACTAGGGGGCTTAAGTCCGAGGATAATATTTTATTATTATTCCAAAAGATTTGTGCATTTTATGTCTTTATCCTAAGTCCTTTTGGAACAACATGTGAATTCCCAAATGGTGGGAGGAACGCGTGCTGGTGGAACGCATGCAATTCCAGGGGTGACAAGTATCAACCTTGGTGCATGCAAATATAATAGCCGAGATAAACCGTGGAGGGGGATTTTTTTCTCCATTCTACCCGACCGTCTAAGCATGAACCCGTCCGACCTCTGCAAGAATACCCTCGTACAATCCCAAAACAAAAACAGTGAGACTATCCCGTGATTGTTGAACCTGTTTGGGGAAGTGCGTGTCTGTTTTTCCCAATTGGCTGTTGCGGCCATGCAGTGCTGGACTGCGCGTGGCATACTGGCCAGAGTAAGCTCGTGATGAGCTTGTGTATGACCTCTCTTCTGGTGAGGGAGATGTCTGTAGTTGGAAGAGGCAGGTTGTCAGGCCTGTGAGCAACTCTTTCCAGGTGAAAGAGCTTGCTGGGAAGTGGTTTCTTCCAGAGAGTGCCCAAAACTAGCTACGGGATCTGAGACTTCCTGATCTGGCATGTTGCTGAGACCCAGAGAGGGAGGTTATCACCGATGGACTGTGCGTGTGAAGGTGTATACTCCCGGGCGAAACAGGCATGTGGGGAATGAGAGTCTGGTAGTAGTGGGCATAAGATGGCATCTTTGGGAAGAATCCTTCCAGATATTTCTGTGTTCTTTTCCCTGTAACCTCAGCCTAGCCTAGGATTCCTTGCCTTGGGGTGGAGCTCGGTCCCAGCTCRGGGGTGACCCACTGTTGAGMTGATGAACAGTGTGGTCTAAGGCTGGGAGGTTCGTGGAAGGCCTGCACTTGGTTGGTGATTTCTACAGCTGTTAAAAGATAAGTATTGAATTATGCTTTAATCATGTTGTGCATGACCGTGTTGTTTATGTATCATGTTTTCCGGTGTGTAAATGAAATACTGTTGAAACCTATGGATTGTCTAATTATAACAATAACTATATGTTTATTCTGAGAATTAAAATGTATCTTTTTGTTGTTACGCACGTGATTATACAATTCTGTATGTTTTCTGTAAAAGTCCATGTATAGTTTGTTACATAGTGCGTTATAATCTCCGGGTAAGCGAAAAGGTACACTACAAATTGGTATCAAAGCGAAGGTTTCGACACTGAGCCTAGATGGGCCAGTGGAGTGGTGTTTGGACTGAGAATGCGAGGGGAAATTGAGTCGAGAGGCCCAATTTCGGACCCTGGTTTGCTCTGAAGCATCAAGGAGACACTTGACGAGTTTTATTAAGAACTCAGGAAGTATAGTGGTGCTATGAAACCGCAGGCTGGTGTGGTCTATGGCCACGGGAAGACAGGTCTCTACACCAATGATGTTAGAACCTTAGGATCCGTTCGGGAGGGAAGGCGAGCCCTCGTGACCGTCAGATCTAGAAAAATATGCATAAGGATTAAAATTCCTTTGGAAATGGCAGAAGGGTGTGGAAATCAAGATACGCGAAATCCCAAGTTAGTTAGAAATGGTCTGAGCCGTCAAATCTCAGCCGGAAAACTTGACAGCCATTGGATCTGTCGAGAGGTGTCTGAAGGTTAAACCTTAGAAACTAGGGGCGAAAGCTCCGAAACAGATCTAAACTGTCTGAAAGACGGAGGACATGTGTCGCGAGATCGCCCATATCGGGGATTTGGACATTGGGGGTCAGAAGGGGAAGTCTTTCGAATTCGCGAGTGGTGAAGTCACGAGAGAATCAGGACTGTCCATCTGAGGAGGACAGGTGGTAGATATCAAGGGATCTCGCGAAATTGGAGGTTCGCAAGGTGAGAGTCTGGGAGTTGGGCGCTCCAAGTCACGAGGGGCGAAGTCGCGAGAGAATCACAGCTGTCCATCTGAGGAGGATAGGTGGCAGCAATCACAGAGTCGATGAAGTGCCGAAGAGATCCAGGATTCAGGTCTCGCGAACTTGGAAGTTCGCAGGGTGAGGGCCTAAGAGTTGGATGCTCCAAGTCGCGAAGTCGCAAAATTGCGAGGAGCGAGGACAACCGTTGGATCCATATCACGGGAGGACCGTTGGATCATGAAACCCATCGTCTATCGCGCGTTCGGGGGTTCGGAGGTTGAAAGGAGTCATTTTTTACTTCACGAGTAGAGAAGTGTCGAGAGTCTTTCATGAGGACATGTGGCAGAACCACAAGGTGGGCCTGGGTGACTGACAGGCGAATACGCATCGCCAGGAGGAAGGGAGTCAATGCTCTGTTAATTTATCGCGTCTTGGGAGATTGCAATAGGAGGGCACGAGAGTTTGACCCACAAACTCACGAAGGTGCGAGTTGCGAGAGGCGCTGGTATTTAAGCCCTAGCCTACGGTTACGTGTGGAGGGCACTAACAAAGAAAAGAGCCATACCTTTGTCGCATCTCGGGTATCGGCGGTTAGAGGAAATGAGTCGAGGGTCTTCGACTCACGAACTCGCGAGATCGCAAGTTGGAAAAGGGTGACTCTGGTTACGAATATATAACTATGGGATCTTCGTGGACCAAAACCCGAAGTCTCAAAATCTCGAAGTGCCGAAAATGAAAGTTTCGAAAACACGAAAATTGCAGAACCAAATGAGAGCTCAGAAAACTTAATTGAATCAAATTGTCTTTCGTTCTTGTTCGTATTGGATTATAAATGTTACACATTGTTTCGAAGGAGTAATGGCCTGACAAACTTCGAATTTAATTGCACAGTGCATGTGCAGAGTTCAACGGAGCTCAGGATTCCAGTTAACCAACGTTGAGTATGGAATGGGAAAAGGTGATGATTGCCTCTGAAACAAGAGACGAACAGGAAGGAAAGGATGTCAATATGGGAGTGGAAGGATTGAACTCCAATGGGAACGGAAAAGAGATGGGTAAGGAAGAACATATGATGCAACTCATCGAAAGATTACAGAAAGATGCCCAGGCTCGCCTAGCTGATAGCTGAAAGCTCATGAAAATCCGGGATCGGCAGGGTGAATTCAATTTAAAAATGTTGAAGATCCTGGAAAGAATAGAAAAGAAATTGGAAAAGGGGAGTGTCACAAACAGATCAAGAAGTGTCAAAACCCTTGAGGGGAGAAGGAGATCAAGGAGTGGTAACAGACATTACCGTCTCTCCCCGAAGCATTCTGGCAAGGAGACACACAGTAGTTCAAGCCCATCCCCTACCAGAAAACATCAAAAATCTGGAAGGGAGTAATTGAAAGGAGAGATGAACAAGATTAAGCCTCCAACATTCGATGGAGAACATAAGAAGGAGGAAGATGCGGAGACATGGTTGCTTGGCATGAAGAAATACTTCCAATTGCAGAATTATTCCACCCATGCAGAAGGAAGAATTGCAAAGTACCAACTGAAAGGAAAAGCATCCATGTGGTGGGATCAGTTTGTGCAGGTGCAACACATCAGAGAGAAAGAGGTCACTTGGAAGGAATTTAAGAGGTATTTCAAGAATAAATACCTGACCAAAAGATACTACGACAGAAAGATGAAGGAGTTCTTCGAACTGAAGCTGGGCAGTACGACCATTGATGAGTATGAACGAAGTTTTCTGGAACTACTGAAGTATGTCCCTTTCATCAAAGACGAGGTTGTCAAGATCGAAAGGTATGTGAGTGGACTGCCACCTTCCATGGGAGACAAGATTCAATACGATGATCCTAAGACCATGGAAGAAACCATAAGAAGAGAGAAATGCTTATACAAACAACAAAGGGAAAAGCCTATCTTTCGGAAGGCTTGGGATGACCAGAAGAGGTCTAATAAAGAACAGAGGCAGAAGGGAGACAAGCCTTCCTTTTTCAGAAACAGTCTTCAGGGACAGCCATCATTTAGAGAGCCGAGAATGACTGAAGAGAGACCACAAAGATAGAGACAGGTGCCCATTCAGTGTTGGGGCTGTCAAGGAAACCACAAGTACAAAGATTGTCCCCATAAAAATGGTAAGGCGAAAACTGTACATACTATTCAACAAGTTGAAACAGTGGAGGATATGGGCAGCAGAATGTCGAGGATCTACGCAGCCCTGGACAACAAGCAAACAGAATTTCAATCGCACATGATTGAAGTGGAAGGTATGATTAACAACCGACCCCTTNCAGTAACTATATGTTTATTCTGAGAATTAAAATGTATCTCTTTGTTGTTACACATGTGATTATACAATTCTGTATGTTTTCTGTAAAAGTCCATGTATAGTTTGTTACATAGTGCATTATAATCTCTGGGTAAGCGAAAAGGTACACTACAAATTAGTATCAAAGTGAAGGTTTCGACACTGAGCCTAGATGGGCCAGTGGAGCGGTGTTTGGACTGAGAATGCGAGGGGAAATTGAGTCGAGAGGACCAATTTCAGACCCTGGTTTGCTCTGAAGCGTCAAGGAGACACTTAACGAGTTTTATTAAGAACTCGGGAAGTATAGCGGTGTTATGAAACCGCAGGCTGGTGTGGTCTATGGCCACGAGAAGACAGGTCTCTACACCGATGATGTTAGAACCTTAGGATCCATTCAGGAGGGAAGGCGAGCCCTCGTGACCGTCAGATATGGAAAAATGTGCGTAAGGATTAAAATTCCTTTGGAAATGGCAGAAGGGTGTGGAAATCAAGATACGCGAAATCCCAAGTTAGTTAGAAATGGTCTGAGCCGTCAAATCTCAGTCGGAAAACTTGACAGTCGTTGGATCTGTCGAGAGGTGTCTGAAGGTTAAACCTCAGAAACTAAGGGCGAAAGCTCCGAAACAGATCTAAACTGTCTGAAAGACGGAGGACATGTGTCGCGAGATCGCCCATATTGGGGATTTGGACATCGGGGGTCAGAAGGGGAAGTCTTTCGACTTCGCGAGTGGTGAAGTCACGAGAGAATCAGGACCATCCATCTGAGGAGGACAGGTGGCAGAGATCAAGGGATCTCGCGAAATTGGAGGTTCGCAAGGTGAGAGTCCGGGAGTTGGGCGCTCCAAGTCACGAGGGGCGAAGTCGCAAGAGAATCACAGCCATCCATCTGAGGAGGACAGGTGGCAGCAATCACAGAGTCGATGAAGTGCCGAAGAGATCCAAGATTCGGGTCTCGCGAACTTGGAAGTTCACAGGGTGAGGGCCTAAGAGTTGGATGCTCCAAGTCGCGAAGTCGCAAAATTACGAGGAGCGAGGACAACCGTTGGATCCAGATCACGGGAGGACCATTGGATCATGAACCCCATCGTCTATCGCGCGTTCGGGGGTTTGGAGGTTGAAAGGAGTCATTTTCGACTTCACGAGTAGAGAATTTCCGAGATTCGTGCATGAGGACATGTGGCAGAACCACAAGGTGGGCCTGGGTGACTGACAGGCGAATACGCATCGCCAAGAGGAAGGGAGTCAACGCTCCATTAATTTATCGCGTCTCGGGAGATTGCAACAGGAGGGCACGAGAGTTTGACCCACAAACTCACGAAGGTGAGAGTTGCGAGAGGCGCTGGTATTTAATCCCTAGCCTACGGTTACGTGTGGAGGGAACTAACAAAGAAAAGAGACATACCTTTGTCGCATCTCGGGTATCGGCAGTTAGAGGAAATGAGTCGAGGGTCTTCGACTCACGAACTCGCGAGATCGCAAGTTGCAAAAGGGTGACTCTGGTTACGAATATCTAACTATGGGATCTTCGTGGACCGAAACCCGAAGTCTCGAAATCTCGAAGTGCCGAAAATGAAAGTTTCGAAAACACGAAAATTGCAGAACCAAATGAGATCTTAGAAAACTTAATTGAATCAAAATGTCTTTTGTTCTTGTTCGTATTGGATTATAAATGTTACAGATTTTTCCGAAGGAGTAATGGCCTGACAAACCTCGAATTTAATTGCACAGTGCATGTGCAGAGTTCAACGGAGCTCAGGATTCCAGTTAACCAACGCCGAGTATGGAATGGGAAAAGGTGATGATTGCCTCTGAAACAAGAGACGAACGAGAAGGAAAGGATTTCAATATGGGAGTGGAAGGATCGAACTCCAATGGGCACGGAAAAGAGATGGGTAAGGAAGAACATATGATGCAACTCATCGAAAGATTGTAGAAATATGCCCAGGCTCGCCTAGCTGATAGCTGAAAGCTCATGAAAATCCAGGATCGGCAGGGTGAATTCAATTTAAAAATGTTGAAGAGCCTGGAAAGAATAGAAAAGAAATTGGAAAAGGGGAGTGACACAAGAATATCAAGAAGTGTCAAAACCCCTGAGGGGAGAAGGAGATCAAGGAGTGGTAACAGACATTACCGTCTCTCCCCGAAGCATTCTGGCAAGGAGACACACAGTAGTTCAAGCCCGTCCCCTACCAGAAAACATCGAAAATCTGGAAGGGAGGAATTGAAAGGAGAGATGAACAAGATTAAGCCTCCAACATTTGATGGAGAACATAAGAAGGAGGAAGATGCAAAGACATGGTTGCTTGGCATGAAGAAATACTTCCAATTGCAGAATTATTCCGCCCATGCAGAAGGAAGAATTGCAAAGTACCAAGTGAAAGGAAAAGCATCCATGTGGTGGGATCAGTTTGTGCAGGTGCAACACATCAAAGAGAAAGAGGTCACTTGGAAGGAATTTAAGAGGTATTTCAAGAATAAATACCTGACCAAAAGATACTACGACAGAAAGATGAAGGAGTTCTTCGAACTCAAGCTGGGCAGTACGACCATTGATGAGTATGAACGAAGTTTTCTGGAACTACTGAAGTATG
>JZKD02S0112936.1:156087-174705 GCA_000966675.3 Picea glauca
GTCCAATTATTTACATTATAATTTAGTAGACTTTTTGTAAGAAAATGGAAGAGTAAACATTATTTCACACACCAAAAATGTGTTGATTGCTTTATTAAATCAATGTAATAGTACACATAAATACATGAATGTTGTTTCAAGATAGACACACTATCTCGGTCACACTAACAAGTAGTTGAGAGAATACCTCAATCACACATCAATCTAGGAATTAACTAGTTGGATAGAATCTCTCAAATCCAACTAGATCTAACAACCTCCTAAAAACTTTAAAACAAAGATAAAGACGAATTATATCCAATAATGACCAATAAACATAACAACCACAAATATAATCACACATAAGACAAGTAGGAGTTAATAATTACAAAATACCGTCCCCGAGGTGTAGGACAGTCGGTGATAGAGTGTGTTGTTAAGACACTTTGTAATGTTAAGCCACCAATTCAAAACCCATGGAGACAAAAAATCTGTCAATATTTTACAAAATACCTCCTCCATTATAATCCTTACATTTTTCATACCATAACACAAATCAAAATTCTTATTTTATTTTTGTTATTATACCCGCCGATAAGCATGGTATATAGTGTTGAGTTAGGCTTGACTTTCTATTAGTTCATGGTTGACCATAATATATACACCCCTTTATCTAAAGTTTTTAAAAATAATGATTAATTTTAAATTTTAAATCTCATTTTTTTTATATTTTATTGGCCAAAAACTTTGAAGTCTTATTGTTACCTTCACTTCCCCCAATATTATTATAATAAATATTTATGCTATCTAGTCATTTCATACCTACTTCTTCTCTCCCTATCTCCTTAAACAATACTTTCATTATTATATTAAACAAGTATATACTACCTAGTAACCTTGTTTAATATTCTTTTTGTTATTTTCCTGTAGTAACCTTGTTTAATATTCTTTTTGTTATTTTCCTGTAGTGAAGTGATCCCACTACGGGGACATCCACCTTCTTTTACCATTAGGATTATTATGAAGTTATAAGTCAAAACCATATAATTATTTCTCAATACCTACCCCGAATTGTCTTATGTGTCAATTTTCTTAAATATTGAACTTTGGTACCACACTCAATCGCAATCGTACTTGCATTTCATTGATTCCGTGAATGTTTAAAGGATAATGATGGATTGAGAAATTATTGTGTTGCACTATTTCTGGCCAAAAGTTGTTTGACCAAATATCAGAACAACACGTACCGCTTATCATTTCCACACCCTACAAAGATACCACTTTGTCTTATTTAGTGGGAAATATTTATACATCAGTTTCATTTTTCTTTAAAACTTAAGGTTAAGGTCAGTATTGTCTAAAATATATTACTAATTTTAGTTATCCATTTTCAAGAGAACTAATTTATAATATTTTTGTCATTGAAATAATTGCATTCAGAGTTGTGAGATGCTTTATCATTACAATATTGAGTGTAGTTTTTTTCTAATCATTTTCTCTTTAAATAAATGAATAGATTAATTTACAACGATTTTCAAAAGAATTTTTCATAAATATTTAACTTAATAATATAAAAGATATGTTTTTTTTAAAATAAAAATTTAAAATTAATTGATATATATATATATATATTTTAAATTAATAATCTAAAAAATTACATTAATATTTTTTAATTAATTAACTTCTTTTTTTTAAATTAAAAAATAATAGACACATAAAATCAAAATTTACTAAAAAAATGAAACACAAATCTCTTCTAAATCTAATAAAAACAAAAAATCATATATATATATAACTTCAATTTCTTAAAAAGTTGATATGATGTGAAAATTATAGCTAAGTACAAATTGTCGTGTGTCCAATAATTAACAAATTGGAGCCTTAGAGCTATCCCAACGCTTATAGTTATAAATATTAAACAAGTCATATTATTCTATCCTCAATAGAATTGCTCACTACTAGACAAATTGATTATTCTATTTTTTAACGACACATTGAAAGACAATCCTACTTCCACATCATTGAACAATAAATTAAATTGCTCATTGCTTAGACAAATGGATATCTTATTACTCCATGCCTCAAGCAGCAAGGACTAGAGTAGTTGGTTTGTCACCTTTTTAAAGATTAAATTGCATGCATATCAATGATTTTTAAGTTTTCAGTTTTCATATATATATATATATATATATATATAATTATAATGTTTTATTTTTATTTTTTTTAATTAAATATTTTTTTTATTGTTTGACTTCGGATTAAGTAATTTTAATTTTCATTTATAAAGTAGTTTTTAATATTTCAAGTTAATATTTTTTTGAAGATATGTCAAATTCTTAATGTGAAAGATTCGCAAGTGCAATAATGTTGTCTATTATTTTTCAAAGTTTTTTTTTATAAAACTTTTCATGACTTAGGTTAATTTTTTTTCAATGAAAAAGATACTCTTTATATTCATAAGGATATAAGAATGTACAAGGCTGATGTAGCGGATAAACCACCATAAAACAAAAGCTATGTCGATAAAACAAGCAATCCATACAAGTCAAAGATGTTTTCATGTCCATACGGGACTATTCCCGATCCCATGGACGGGCAGCACTCAAAGCAAGCTGCTCAATCAAAGATTGATCACTGTGGAAGGTCCTTTATTGCCTTCTTCCCATCTTGTAAAACAAATGTGCCCCGATGGCAAGAATAAAGCTATTTTAGAAAGAGTATCAGCCTCATTGTTTTCCTCTCTGTAGATGTGAGAGTGGGTAAGTTTATAAATCAGCTGAGTCGCTTAACAAGTTCTCTCCTTCCAGCTCACAAGGTCTGCCACACGGAACTCTACACGCCAGCTCAACCAATCAATGATAATTTTGGAGTCGCCAAGTAGAAGAAGCTCATTGATATGTAGACGACTCGCCAGAATAAGTGACGCCCATGCTCCCATAAGTTCTGCCTTCATGTTGGTACCGTTCCCACAATTTAGAGTCCACCTGAAACAAGTATGAGAGTTTAAGACAATTTTCCCTCCCGCTCCACAGAGTAAGCCATCTTGTTGTGACGCTCCGTCAAACCAGGCCACAAATTTATCAAGTGGAATTTGAAAAAAGGTCCTACTAAGTGATGTAACCGGTGACTGGATTTTACTCAAGGCCATCTCAGCGCTGATGAAATTGGCCACTCTGTGAAGAGAAGGTGGCTTATCTTCGAACAAGGCTGCATTTCTAGTCTTCCAAACCTACCAGTAGAGATGTATTGGTAGCTGCACGGGATTCTTTGCGTCCTCCATCCATTTCTGAAAGCAATAAGATAAGCTGGAACCTGACCATGTTGACGTGAGTGATAGAGATGTTGTTAAGAGTTGCCATACCGATCTGGTAAAAGCACAGTCAATGAAGACATGGTCGGTCGTTTCTAAGTTTGATTTGCACAGGATACAACGACTGGGCCCCTCCCAACCCCGGGATTGTAGATTCGGCCACATCATCAATTTATTTTCAATCAATAACCAAGCGAATAATTTATGTTTTAAAGAACAGTCGATCCTCCATATCTTGTCTCGCCCTCGATCTGTCGTATTACTCTAGCTTTTTACAGTTAATGCACTATAGGAATTCTTAGCGATGAGGGCGTCGGTTCTGTCCCCTACCGTCCACAAGAGAAAATTGGGCCGATCCTGTAAACGGATGCCCGATTCCATTAGCCTGCGCGTGTATCCATCTCATTCCACAGAGAGATCGACGTCCAATGCTAATTCTTCGCTGCTGAGCCAACATTCGTTCAGATGTCCCCCGCTGGTCAATGATTTGATTTGGAAAAGGAAAAAAAGACCTTTATTGTGCAGGTGCTCCAGCAGCTGTGTGGAAAGCAAGGCGTGTCTGCCCATTCCTAATAATCTGTCCCTGCCAACTTCAATCAAAAATCCATTACCCGGATTCCACGAGAGCCAATGATGAATGATGGGAAGGGTCTTTAAGAGTTGTTTCTAGGTTTGTGAGCCTTCGATAGGACTCTCAGTGGCCGATCTGATCCATATATGAACTGGTAAATGAGGAAAGTATTTTTCCTTGATTACCTTACTCCAAAGACCAAGCTTCATAAGAACACGCCAGAGGGTGTTGGCCGAGAGTGCTCTGTAGAAGAAGGGCAGATTCCTAAGACCCCAACCGCCCATCTTCTTTGGTTTTGAAATTGCCTCCCAGTTGCAGAGATGGTAACCAGAATGGTTCTTGCTGCCAGTCCAAAGAAAGGAGAAAATAAGTTGGCGAAGAGTCCTTAGCACTACGACCGGGATGTGTGCTAGCGCCATCCAATAAACTGGGAGGCTTTCCAAAATGACTTTGATGAGGATATATCTCCCTCCCATGGAGAGCAGCTTGTTACACCAATGATGTATTCTTCTTTCATATTTATCTATCAGCCATAGCCAATCTTTGCTAGAATACCTGGAGGATTTGATAAAGAAGCCAAGGTAAGAAAAACCCTCCTTTAGCTCAGCTGTAGCAATACCGAACTGTTCTTTTATATTTGTTAAGATTGGCTCCTGTGTATTCAAAGCTAGGAAGACAGATTTGAGAAGATTTATCACCAAACCAGAGGCTGCGCAGAAGGTATTTAATATGGAGTGTATGATGGACCATTCCGCAAGACTAGCTGATGTCAAAATTAGCACATCATCAACAAAGAGGATATGCAGAATGTGTGTCAGCCCCGAGATTTTAACTCCAGAAAGATGGTCCTCCGCTTGGCTGTTTTTGAGTAAGATACTAAGTCCTTCAAGGACCAATATAAACAACAATGGTGATAGAGGGCATCCTTGACGGAGCCCTTTCTCACATCGGAATGTTTTGGTAGCTTCCCCATTTATCAGAACAACAAGGGTTTCCGATGTAATGCAAGCTAAAATCCAATTAGTAATAACTAAACCAAAACTGCACTGTAGAAGGATAAGATGCAAAAAGTTCCAGTTGACGCAATCAAAGGCCTGTTTGAGATCCAACTTGAGAAGAATGGCTTGTTGCTTCCTAGTCTTTAAACTGTGGATGCATTCCTGTGCAACACCAACTGCATCTAATATTTTTCTTCCTTTCAGGAAACCGAGCTGCTCCTCTGATAGTGCCCTGGACAGTAAAGGGCGAATTCGATTGGCTATGATCTTAGAAATCAATTTGTAACAAAGATTGCAGAGTGAAACAAGTCTTAAGTCTTTGAAATGTCTAGGAAGATTTGATTTAGGGATCAAGACTATATAGGTTTTGTTTAGCTGAGGATTGATCACTCCTCTTGTTCTAGCATCCTCCACGACGTCCAGTAGCTCCTGACCCATAATATAGAAAAAATGGAGATATAGCTCAACCGACCAACCGTCGGGTCCAGGACTCTTTTCTTTTTTGAAACCCTTGAGAACTGCCAATAATTCCTCCTTTGTACAGGGGGAATCCAAAGCTAGAGCCTCCTCGGCTGTCACCATCTTTGGGAAGCGACCTGCTAACTCCACCTGTGCAGTAAGGCTAGGAGCAGTGGTAACCTGAAAAAATGTGTTAAAATGGTTGACAGCAGCCGTTTTGATGTTTTCTTGTGCATGATGTGTAGTGTCATCCTCCTCTTCAATATCCCAAAGTTATTTTCTTGAACGATGGGCACTGGCAAAGCAATGAAAGAAACAAGTATTTTTATCCCCCCCCATCAAGCCAGAGCATCCTGCTCTTTAAACGCCATCTTTCTTCGTCTTCACGCAGGTAGGATGATCGAACTAGTTCCAGCTCATGGATTTGGTTGTTGATGTTCGAATTTGCAATATTCTGGATCTGTAATCGGTGTAGGGCCTCTAGTTCCTTTTCAATTCTGTTGATGGCAGCCTGTTCCGTTTTTTTTCTTTTTCTTTTAGCCAAATAGAAGTTTGGAATTTTAAAAAGGATAATTTATTTACCAAATTACCTTGTGGATCTCCAGGCAGCGAACAAGAATTGTCTTCCCACGTCGATATGACCAGGCTATTGAAGAAAGCCTCCTTTAACCAAAGGGGGTTGAATTTAAATGGTTGTCCCGCTCCATAACGTCCCAAACCGATCTGTAAGAAAATGGCAGCATGGTCCGATATAAAGGGGAGGTTTGTCCACGCGTGGAAACTTCGAGATGGGGTTAGCACATCTTCATATATAAGAAAGCGGTCAAGTCGCTTTGCTATGCTGGCCGATCCTTGTCTTCCGTTTCTCCAGGTGGGTAGAAGTTCAGCCGGTTTCAGATCAATCAGGTTATTCTTGTAAAACATTTGATTAAAGAAGCTCATGAGTGGATCATTGGTCGCTTTTTTACCCCATAACTCCAATGGGTTGGTGGTTAAGTTTAGATCCCCCACTATGATGAGGTTTCTTGCCGCCAAAAGCCCGAGATCATCCAGTCTCTCCCAGAAGGCCTTGCAGTCAGCACATGGGCCGTAGACATTAAGAATGTTGACAGAAGAATTAAGTTCAAAACAACTTCCTGACAGTAGAATCCCTCCAGGGCTGAGTATCGGTCTAAAATCAAAGAGAGATGGGTCCCATGCGGCCAGAAGTCCTACCGAGCTGCCCACAGAGCTAGCTGCACAGATCAACCAGTTTGGCCAGAGGCAATGCATGAAACCCCTAGCTGTGGAAGCATTCACAAGTGTTTCTTTCATAAAGACAATAGATGGCTGTTTCTTCTCCAGTAGTCTATGCATGGAGGAAAATTTCAGGGCTCCTCCAACCCCTCTTATGTTGAGGGAAAGAAGGATCATGAATTACCTCTAGATAAGGCTTTTAATCCTCTAAGCGCCCCTTGATTTGTAACAGTAGCTGTGTTGCCCGAAGCTTTCAATCCAGTCTGAGTTTTCTTGCGAGCACTGCGGGTTTTCAACGGTGAAAGTTCAATCCCAATACCTCTAGACCAATGAGGATCTGGCCCTGGTGCTGCAGAGAAGTTTGAAGTGGATGGGTGATCCGGTGGAGGTAGAGTCGGTTGATATAAAGAATTTCCAAGATAGGTATGGATAGGTAATGAATCAAAATGAAGAGATTGTGATGTTGTAGCTGTCAGAAACATGGATTCTAGTTGTAGTTCTGATTGGGTCGGTTCAGAGTAACCGGGTAGAGTATTAGGCTTTGGTGGTTCAGCTATGTTTGCTGTAGTCTGGGAACCCAGACCCCTTGTAGGTGAATCCGGAAGTGTTGGGTGGGTTTTAGGTGCAGGACGTGGGATTGGGGCGCTATCAGTTAGGGAAGTCTTTGATGAGGAGGGTAGGGATGAAGGGTCAGGCACAATCGGAAAAGAGGTCGTGGCTTCAGTACCCAAGATCATGTTCGCTTGATCAACTATGAAAAGTTTGTCCCAGGATGAGAGGGTACTATAAAGTGAGGGGCAGTGTAGCTGGATCTTACGTAATAAGGAAGCATCAGAAGAATTTGTATCTTGCTGAGGGTTTGGTGCCTCTTCTTCCGTGAACTGGTTTGGTGATGAAATGTAACCGTCAAAATTTGGCTCCTCTGCTGGGTCCAAATCGATGTCCGGTGGGGAGAACTTATGGCAGTCCCTTCGCAAATGTTCGGTTCTGTGGCAAAAGGAGCATCGGAAGGGTATGCCAAGATAGTCCAGGCATTGTGAGATCAGTTGATTGTGCCATTCAATTTCTAAGATTTCTGGTAGTCCCGCATGGATGTCGATTTCCACATAGATCCTTGCCATTCTTCTATTTGTAGCAGCTAGAGAGTTTGAATCCACCCTTAAAAAATGTCCTATGGAGGTCCCAATAAGTTCTAGCGCTTGTTGGTTCCAGAGTTGAAGAGGTAGTCCGGGTAGAAGGACCCAGACATGCCTGTGACTGAAATAATCGGTTGTAGGATTGAATCCCAACTTCCATCTTTTAAGCATAAGACTTCCCCCATCTATAGGCTAGAACTTGTCCAGAATGAGTGACGAGTCCTCTGGATTTCTGAATATAAAGCCTATCCAACCTTGTTGCAGCAAGTGATTCTTGGGAATGTATCCAAGGATCAGCTTCCAATGGTTATACATCCAAGTGCCCACGTTCTACTTACATTTTTCTTTGTAAGCAAGCCTTCCCACCAAGGCGCACAGGGCCAAGTTGCAAGCTTTAGTAAGACCTACGTCCATGCCAAGAATGAGTTTGGGGTGTTTTAGTTTGGGCTTCCAGATTCTTTGCTGGCGCTTGTGAATGCCTTGTTTTTGAGAGGTAGGACCTAGAGGTGTATACCTCGCCTCGGGTCTACTCCCTAGCTAGTGGAACCCTACCGAGCTTTGCTTCTGTAAATCAGTCCGACTAGCCTCTACAGTGGTACTCTTTGGTATCTCTGCAAAGACTGGTGGGTCAGTCCGGTCGCTCGGCGGTATAACAAGGCGTGTGCCTCCATTGATAATCTGTGTAGACTCATAGGTAACAGGTGAAACAAGTTGTGTAGTTGGTTGTGTAACTGAAGCAGGAGCGGTGGGGGCCAGGGCCCAAACCTATGATGGCGTCCGTCTTTCTAGTCCGAAAATGGTTGGAGCAGAGATCATTGATCGTCGCTAGCACTGTCGGATGGTCCCATGGGTCTCCCATGTTGCCAACAGGTTGGTCTAAGCAGATAGGCTCACTAGTGTAACTTCTAGAGAGAAACAAAACAGAGTCAATAGATAGAAACCAATGGGTCTACTGGCCATCAGAGAGAAATGGTGTTCACTCCCACATCCGATGTTGACCGGTCAGTGAAGCCAAATAAGTTAAAAAGGGGGAGGTGTTCTAGAAAACTCAATGGTATAGTCTGGGCTTATGCCTTGATGTAATGCAGAAATGTAGTCGGGAAAGTGGACTGTGCAAATATAGGTCTGCACAGTGGGACAGTCAGTATTTGGGCTAGTTTAAAAGCAGAAAAATCGGGAGAGAATACAGAGTTGTTACAGGTCTACAGAAACTTAATGCTGGGGAAGTGGAGGCCACCGCTCGAGACTACACTGTAACCAAGTCAGTAGATGGAGAGAAAAAGCCGCAGAAGTGGACTGTGCAAAGACAGGTCTGTTCAGAGGGACAATCAGTACTTTGGCTAGTTTAAAAGCAGAAAAACCGTGAAAGAAAACATAGTAGAGACAGGTCTACCGAAACTTTAGTGCTTGGGAAGTGTGGAGGTCACCGCTCGAGACTACACTGTATCCAAGTAGTCCAGACCGGCGTATGGAGTATTTGGAGTCGTCAATGGCGCCAGTGGTTCCACGCATAGTCACGCCTGTCTTGGGCGCCAAAATCTTTAGTGTTAACCCGTTTCAAATATGTCATCCTGTATTTTCCGCTGGAGCTTCAACGAAAAGTTTGATGTCCCTATCTGAAGGCAGTATGGTCGAGTTCCGCCGGGAGAAAATGAGCAGCACGTGATGTAATGTATGGGGAATGAAAACCGATAAACAAAGTAAACACAAAGTGAAAGACAATAAAATCTAGAACTTGTTTAGTAGAAGGATAGTCATCCTATCGATTCCTATCTGAATTGGTTCAAACTCAATCTTTCCGGTCCTCCCTCCAGGGAGAATTCCAAACTCGACTCGGCACTGGTACCTCCATTTTTTCGGGGGTACAACCTTTTTCACTTATGAATTGCCATGCCAACTATTAGGATATTCATGCATCACTATGCATGGTTGGTTGTTGTTGCTTCCTATGCATTGTTATTGTTTTTTTTTAATAATTGTTGTAGCTCTTACTTTGTGATAGCTATTTCTACTTTATAATAGTTTTGTCTATGTTTCTTCAAAAGCTACGACATGTATTTATAGATCTAAGTGGTTAAGACCATTGGCTTGACCTACGACATGTATTTATAGATCTAAGTGGTTAAGACCATTGGCTTGACTTAGTTTTTTTCTAGTTCATTGAATACTACCAAAAACCAAATTTGTAGGCATTGATAGAGAGGTGTCACTTATTGATTATGGAATTGATGGAGTTGGCATTAATAATTTGTGAACGAATTGGATTTGTCTACATTACTAAAATAAATACCATTGATTCCCTTGCCTCAATTTCTTCTCTAGCGTTATCCACAAATGTTGTCTATACCTTCACATTTTGCACAACATCACCTCATCCCAATAAACCTGACCTCACTGTGCCATTTCTGGGCTTACCCCTTAAACTGGTGTTTCCCTTATTGTGATGCAATGTGCCTCCTTTCCACCATCCCTTAGGAGGATGCCCAAATAATGTATCAAATCTAGTTGGAAAAAAAAAAAAGTAGATGCAGTTGATATAAATACTAGAAGTATCAATTTTAGAACCACTAGTATCTTAGCTAACCCTAAATTATCCACCTGTATAGAAGTGAGGCCAAGAGACAAAATCAAAGCAAACGAAATCATAGGTAGCATTCCAAGCATCCTTTCACTCTAATCCAAAAGAATTGAACATGTGTGTTGTAGAGGAAACTCTCCTAGATATAGGTGAGCCCTCTTATTGATACAACATAGATCAATGGTAGATATGGGATATATCACTATAACCTTTCGCATTGGATCTAAGATTGTACATTAAATCTATGCTAACAAGAAAGGAGGCCAGGTCTTACCTTTTACCAATGTTTGTCCTCATGTGACCCCAGATGATGCCACTACAAGACTCCACTTATAACTCCTTCAATTAGTTTCCTGCACAAATAACAAAATACACCTCTCTCAAACTCATTTGACATAAAAATAATATCATTTACAACCAGATCTAATATACTTGCTTAAGAAAATGTATATCTACCAATGTTTGCAAGTACACCACAACAATTTAAACATATTGGAGAAGAAATGTCATAGATCTATATTAATAATGACAAAAAGTACAACAAGATTGTGTTACCTTGATACCTTTGTAGTACCTTCCAACTCCAAGATCCCAAGACTCCTCCTTAGCCCTCTCTCTCAAATATGAATATATTAACAACCAACTCTTAAGAAAGTAGAAGGAATGCCTCTCTGGTTATATTATGGCAACATGAGGCTATGATCAATGAATTAGCACTAGCCCATCCCCTTGATTTTCCCTTTTTTTATAGAATGATGGAGGAGGTCTAGAGATAGGTTCAAAGCAAGGAACTTAGTGAAAATAGGTCATGCATAAGTTCCATGTCTTGTGATGCATCATGGCCAACCCATCCTTTTCTAATCTCCTCGTAATTCCTCAAATCTAGAAGGTTATAGGGGATGTCAATTCTTGCATGAAGCATGAAGACAACAAGCCACTTGTCACTTCTTGAATGAAGGAAACAAGCCATTGGTCACTTCTTGAATGAAGAAAACAAGAAATAAATTGCCCTTTTATCTAGGGAAAGAGCAATCGAGCTCAAAAACATGGTTTTGTGTAGAAAAAACACACGATTTTGACAAAATGACATCAGTAGGTCCCCTATGAGGCCTAGGGTAACAAATAAAAGTGTAATAGTGTGGAACAAAATAATAAATTAAAAGGATGAAATTGATTGAAAAAGTAGGTTACTTAACAAAAACAATCTCTAATAGTTTGTCAACAATATAGAGGAGAAGGGATACTAGAGTAACATATTAGATTTCCTTGAAACCCTATTTATTCAGCTCGAGAGGAATTTATATGAACTACTAGAAAAAAAAACTTCAATCCAGAACAAGGCTTCCCTTCAGTGGCTCTTGTGTGGGTGTGTCTCCCCCACTTGCCTCTATTGGAATACTAAGAGGGGGGGTGTGAATCAGTATGAGCACAATTAGTACTTTTAATCGCAATAAAAATCTAAAATGAATATTATGAGCATTCAAAATATAATCAACACCATAAACATCACATAAACATAGTACACCAAAATTTTACGTGGAAACCCAATGAGGGAAAAAACCACAGATTATTTTCTTATTGATCAAATAGTACATTCATTGGAAGCACCAACTTCCTATTTCTCCAGTTACAACTGGAAGGAGGCTACAACCCCCTATTTACAAGTTGCAATCTAAAGTAAGCTCCAACTCCCTAATTTTCCGACTCCAACCAAAACGAGGCTACAACCCCCTTTCCTTGCCCTGTCCAACCACCCTAAAATATAGATGTAGACCAATCTGTCAATACCTCTGTTGTTGTTGTTATCACACAAACTTGTCAAAGTCCTGTGGGGTTGTGGTTTCTACCTAAGTCTATGTTTTTCCTTCTCTCTCTCCTTTCGCAGACCAATTCTTAAGTTTTTTCCCCTTCGGCTTGTAAAATCATTTTCATTTGCCCCCCTCTGTGTTTAAAGTGCCACGATCTCCCTGTTTCCCCAAACCCTATCCAGTCGTCCAAGTCTTTATTTACACAGGCCGTAACCGTGGGCTCAAAGCATGACACTCAGAGCGGTCCATTTTAGACCCGGATCAAGCTAAGGCACGTGCAACAGTCAACAACGAGAATTCCAGGTGGAGTTCATAGTAGTGGCTCCCGGGTGTTCGAGATCTTAAAAGTTGCGTGAAGTATAGCACCGGAGAAAAAGGCCCGAAGAGAGCAAGAGTCGTTGATTTTTAAAGGGACAGGTGGCAATTGATCCAAGTGTTAGGGGAAATAAGCTTCATGAGTTTTGAAGTGAGAAGTGTGTGGAATTCTCAAAGTGTCAAATCCTGAACTCTCGAAATAATACAAGCCATTAAAAGTTGAGGACTCGTGGAGGAAGATCCCTCGCTTCGAAGTTTTGTGCTTCGGATAATTGTGGGAGTTAAAGATTGCAAAGTCTAGAAGTGCCCGAAGTCCCGAAGACCTGAAGGAGATATCGATCATTGATCAAGGAGTGAGCAGAAGGGTCGTTGATCTAGTTGAAGGGGTCAAAGTCCTGAAGCAGGAGAAGAACCATTGATTGAAGAGGATGTGCGTCAATAGATCGAAAGATCTGGGTAAAAGCACAGAAGGTAAGAGATATTTGAGTTTGGATTTTCCCAGAGCCCGAAAGCTTGAAGTGGATCTCGACCATCCTAATCCAGGAGCCATGCGTCCTCAGATCCTTAGCTCCGAAGTTTTTTTCTTGGGTCAAATATAGCTTGAAGTTTGAAAGGTCCAAAGCCCAAATCGCGAAGCAGATCTCGATCGTCCATTTGAAAAGGGAAGATCCGATCCATCAATCTAAAAGGCGTTGGGATTTGAATCGAAGAAGTCATGGGCATCACCTGGAACATTCATGGGTGTCAGGCCTCATCATGATCCTGATGAAGGTAGTTATTGAAAATAGGGGCGACATTTGAGACCTCCTCTCACCCCATAAATGGAAAGCATGTTGAGAACAACCGTGAGTGCAGATTGTCAATCTGAAGCTTCCTTCTAGATGGATTTTTCTGGAAAGCACATAACTGAGGTGAGCTCGCATATGACATGAGAAAGATTGCACAGTTTGAGAGAGAAGGCACCGAATGAAAACTTTGAATGTAGTGGTCTGATCACGCTCCTGGTAGTTGCAGCAGTTCTGAGTATATATACTCAATTTTGATATTTTGTTAAGGTTGAATGGTTGAGCTAGGCTCCCTGCTATTGTAATATTTTGATGAAGAACATTGGTTCTTTGGTTATGTATTTGTTTTTGAGACATCTTGGTTAATCTAAGTCATATTTCTTACTCCATTTGATTTGCCTCTGATACTGAGAGAGTTCATGAATGACTGATTCACATGGATTGTTGTAACTATATTATGATGAATGTTTGATTATAGTGTTGTTATAATT
Organism: Picea glauca; assembly: GCA_000966675.3. Classification (NCBI taxonomy): domain Eukaryota; kingdom Viridiplantae; phylum Streptophyta; class Pinopsida; order Pinales; family Pinaceae; genus Picea; species Picea glauca. The sequence goes on from JZKD02S0112936.1 coordinate 169,754, forward strand.
TCTTTTGGTTTATTTGAGATTTGAATTCAAGAGGATCTTGTGTTTAAGTTTTTCCTCCTTAGGCTGCTGGAAGACATGATGTCCATGGAAGACCTCTACAATATCCTCACCAAATTCTTCCCTCTATTCACCCTTACTCCAACTCACTGACTGAAGTTGATTCCAGACCTCAATTTCTTATGCATGCTAGTCCATATTTTTGAGTTAGAATGCTATTATCATTGATTCTTCTCCATTTGACCACCTAAAACTCATTTACATTTACTGTATAAATTGATGGGTATTGGGCTTACCTTCTATACAATATGAGGGTGACTTCTAGTGCTAACATTTCTGGCGTCATTGTCGGGGACAAATTGAAGACATTCCCTGGGATAGAATGACAAAGAGCTTCTGATTCTGAAGGTGCATTAGGTATCAGAACCATTGAAGATTGCAACTTGCACCTGGGGACTCCACTATTTCAGTTGTGGCTAATAAAGGAAGACACACAAGGTCTACTTCACAACCACCTCTAGCTACACCTAAAGTTGACCCAGAGAAGATTATTAAGAAAGGAAATCTTTCTCAAGAAGGGATTTTGCTATTACCCAGATTGAAAATCTCCCTGGGAAGAATGACATTGCAGAGAGCCAGTTTTAGATGGTGAACTAAAGATGGACACATAATTCTGACTGATTATCTTTCACCATGATGACTCCACTGTGCATAATCTGTTGGTGAATCCTATGAAGGGAGACAAATCAAAAGGCTATGGAGGCTATCCTGGTTTGTCCCCTTCAATTTCTCATCCATAGTTGGTTATCCACATCCAGTGCCAGCTATAAATGAGTGGGATGATTATCTTGCGAGATTCATAGGAAGCAAACATGAACATCTTGATGATCACTTACTAAAATTTCATATATGCATTCTTGAACGTGGCTTCTTTCATGAGGATGTATGGATCAAGATATTCAAATTTTCTTTAGAGGAAGATGCTCGTGAATGGTGTCAATCTCTCCCTTCTGCTAGTATCCATTCTTTGAAGGATTTTCATGATGTTTTTAATTCGTATTACGAGAAGATTTACCCAGCTCATCTTATTTTTTATGGTTTTTGTAAGAAGTTATCACTCCACATCCTACAGATGATAGAGTGTTTCTTGTGTGATGAGTTTGGTAAATATCTGATTTAGAGAGAAACTGAGGATAAAAGTGAGTATTCTGCAAATACAGATAGAAAAGTTTCTTTCTCTATTTCCCAAGAAAAAGGCCTTCTAGATATGATTGATGATAGCATTGATGATTTCATATCCATAGATGCATTATATTCTTCCCTTGGTCCACCTACTGTCTCAGATTTAAAATCATAAATGGTTGAAGAAAAGAATCAAGAGATTTCTCTTTTTTCTTTGCAAGATAAAAGAGTTATGCGCTCACCAACCTCTGATGAGTATTCAGAAGCAGAAATCAAAGCTTTCCAATCTTCGTATGAAGGAAATAGCTTCTACCAAGAGCAACATGATAGAGAGAAGGAGCCATCCATGGATATACATAAAGATATTTCTTGCCCTCAGCTAGAAAATGTTATGAGAGCAGACAAAGGAGAGGAAAATAAACATCTCACATAAACCTTTTACTCACCTGTGCGCGCCACAAAAATTCAGCCAGAGGTGAGCAACTATAAGACGAAGCATTCTTTTTGTTACCAACCCAGTAATTTTTGTCACCTATTTTATGAACCTGTAGGGGAGTACATGGAGTTGCATTTTTTCTAGGTATCAAAGCCTCCGAGATTTATCTTGCCTTCAACACTAGGAGGAGTGCTGAAAAATGTAATCTATTTGCTGTCACAGTTTCATTGTTTTTTATGATCAGTGACAGAGTAAGAAAGTTTTCAGTTAGGGGGTTACTTGATTGGCTCTGGTGGAAGTCCACTTTCACCTATCCCTTTGTAAAAGTCAGTTAGCTTAGGAGTATACATAAATAAACTCTTTCTGGATCCCATGTATTTACTTTTGTTTAGAGTAATTATAGGTCTGTAATCCTCAACAGGGCATTTTTTGAGCATGACTCCATAACCCAATCGCTAAGGCACTGGAACTACTTGTTCTTGGCAGCTCGTAGGGAGCATGCCATCCTCTGTGGAGCCAAATGTTATCACACGAACTTGTCAGAGTCCCGTGGGGTTGTGGTTTCTACCTAAGTCTATGTTTTTCCTTCTCTCTCTCCTTTCGCAGACCAATTCTTAAGTTTTTTCCCCTTCATCTTGTAAAATCGTTTTCATTTCCCCCCCTCTGTGTTTAAAGTGCCACAGTCTCCCTGTTTTCCTAGATCCTATCTAGTCATCCAAGTCTTTGTTTACATAGGCCACAACCGTGTGCTCAAAGTGTGACACTTAGAGCGATTCGTTCTGGACCTGAATCAAGCTAAGGCAGGTTCAGCTTTCAACGACAGGAATTCCATGTGGAGTTCAGATTGGTGGCTCACGGGCGTTCAAAATATTAAAAGTTGTGTGAATTATAATGCTAGAGTAAAAGGCCCAAAGAGAGCATGAGCCGTTGATTTTTAAAGGGAAAGGTGGCAGTTGATCCAAGTGTTCGGGGAAATAAGCTTCGAGAATTTTGAAGTGAGAAGTGTGTGGAATTCTTGAAGTGCCGAAGCCTGAACTCCTGAAATAATATGAGCCATAAAAAGTTGAGGACACGTGGAGGAAGATCCCTTGCTTCGGAGTTCTACGCTCCAAATAATTATGGGAGTTAAACATTGCAAAGTCCCGAAGTGCCCGAAGTCTCGAAGACCCAAAGGAGATCCCGATCGTTGATTGAGGAGGGAGTAGAAGGGCCATTGATTTAGTTGAAGGGGTTAAAGTATCAAAGCAGGAGAAGAATTGTTGATTGAAGAGGATGCACGTCAGTAGATCGACAACTCCAGGTAAAAGCACAGAAGGTAAGCGAGATTTGAGTTTGGATTTTTCCGGAACCCGGAAGCTTGAAGTGGATCTCGACCATCCTAATCCAGAAGCCACGCATCATCAAATCCTTATCTCCAGAGGTTTTTGCTTAGGGAAAATATACTTTGAAGTTTTAAAGGTCCGAAGCCCGAATCACGAAGCAGATCTCGACCGTCGATTTGAAAAGGGAAGATATGATCCATCAATCTAAAAGGCATCAGGATTTGACTTGAAGAATTCGTGGGCACCGCCTAGAACATTCATAGGTTTCAAGCCTCGTCCTGATCCCAATGAAGGTAGTTATTGAAAATAGGGGTGGCAGTTGAGACCTCCTCTCACCCTATAAATGGAAAGCATGCTGAGAACAACCATGAGTGCAGATTGTCAATCCAAAGCTTCCTTCTTGACGGATTTTCCTGCAAAGAACATAACTGAGGCGAGATCACATCTGACATGAGAAATCCTGCACAGTCTGACAGAGAAGGCACCGACTGAAAACTTTGAATATAGTGTTATGATTACTCTCATGGTAGTTGCAACAATTTTGAGTATATATACCTAGTTTTGATAGTTTGTTAAGGTCGAATGGTTGAGCTAGGCTCCCTGCTATTGTAATATTTTGATGAAGAACACTGGTTCTCTAGTTATGTATTTTTTTTTTAGACATCTTGGTTAATCTAAGTCATCTTTCTTACTCCATCTTATTTTCCTCTGATACTGAGAGAGTTCATGAATGACTAATTCATATGGATTGTTGTAACTTTATTATGATGAATGTTTGATTATAGTGTTGTTATAATTTCTTTCAGTTTCTTTGAGATTTGAATTCAAGAGGATCTTATGTTTAGTATTTTCCTCCTTAGGCTACTGGAAGACTTGATGTCCACGACAAACCTCTACACTCTCCTCACCAAAGTCTTCCCTCTATTCACCCTCACTCCAACTTACTGACTAAAGTTGATTCCAGACCTCAATTGCTTATGCCTGCTAGTCCAAATTTCTGAGTTAGAACATTATTATCATTGAGTCTTCTCCATTTGACCATCTAAAACTCATTTACATTTACTCTATAAACTTATGGGTACTGGGCTTACCTTCTATACAATCTGAGGGTGACTTCTAGTGCTAACAATTGTAATTGATAACATGTTGTTGTTTTTGTTCCCAATACCTCTGATGTTGCTACTGTTATCAATATCTCAACAAGACTACAGCCACACACACCTCATACCAAGATCCACAAGAGAATTATCCAAATCAATTTATTATGAATCAATGAGACATACCTGTTCTTGATTTCTTTAGAATACTTACCCTAACACACACAAGAAGACATACCTTCAATCCTATAGCTGACCTAATTTTTAGATCCCTGATCTCACTACTACATATTGAAAAATTTGCGACGACCACTTGTGACGAAAGTACTCTTTCGTCGCAACATGCAAGAGAAAAAGTTCAATTTTTCTAAATCCACCCCGTATTTGTCACTATCTCGACGCATGTAGTTTGAATAAATTATTATGGTCAATGTTCGTCACAAGAGCGACAAATGTAGTTTGTCTGTCGCAAGAGAGACGACTTACCTAACCTTAAAATTGACCGTTAAAAATGACCTAAAATAAATAGGTAAAAGAAGAAATATTTTTAGGTCACGTTCATCACAATTGCGATGATAGTGACCTAAAATTGGACTATAAATATTTGACGATTTAAGGATGTTGCGACAATCTTGCTATAACAACGACGGTTTCGAAAGGGTATTCTTGTGCAGAAGAATGTCACAAAATGTTGTTAGAGGTGGGGAAAAAAGTAAAGCGGGTGAAAAGGGGGATGGTAGATGTTATTTCCCTTGTAAAAAATGTTGCCTCAGACATCCCGTAAGAATTTTAATAGCAGCAGATACAAAACATTGTAGGAAATATGGGCACATTGATGGCAGATCGAATGAATATCGTCCCATGGTAATTAGCTATATATTCATTATCTTTTTTTATTTTGTCAATTTTATATAAAAT